>PVIJ01003569.1:0-120215 GCA_004024925.1 Scalopus aquaticus
GGAGGGAAGTGAAAGGGCACAAAATGGAATAGAAAAGAACACAAGGGACCATGGAGATGGATCACGGGTGAATTGGTGGTGGGCTACCCAAGGGGAATGCAAAATGTAAAAGACATAAATAACAATAAAAATATATATTATAAAAAAAAAAAAGATTGCTTATACCTGAGACATCTCTTTTTGGCTTGCAGGTTGGATTCTCTTAGTTCTCTCTGGTCTCCAAATGGTTCCTCCCCTTTGTGTATCTGAGGACTAATCTCCTTTTTTAATAAGAACACCAGTCATATTGAATTAGGCATTATCCTTATGACCTCATTTAGTATTAATTACCTCTTTTAATCATTATCTCCAAATATAGTCACTTTCTGAAATATTGGAGGCTAGGACTTCAATGTATGAATCTGAGGACACATTTCTGTCCTTAACCTTTACTCATATAGACAGAACACACCCCTCAGATGTGTTTCTCACTTATGCTCACGCTATTACTATGTAATACTTTTGTCACAGATATGTGGATCTTTCTCAGATCAAGCAATTCTTCACTGCCAGCTAGGTGCTGTACAATTAAATTCAGCTTTGACACTGTATACCTGGAGTTAATTTCAGTCGGTTTCAGATCTTAGTACAGTAGTAGTTACTCATCACCACTCTTACTTCTGTGGAAGCCAAATATACGTGTGTTCCAGACTCAATTTGTACAGACTTGCGGGAGCCAGGATGGAAAAAAGATATTCCGTGCAAATATTAACCAAAAGAGGGCAGAAGTGGCTATACAAATATTAGACAAAATAGACTTTAAATCAGAAAAAGGTTATAGGAAACAAAGGATGTTGTCTATTAATAAAAAGTTAACACAAGAAGATATGACAATTATATACATCTATACACACACGAAAACAGATCATCAAAATATATAAAGCAAAACTTTACATGAAGGGAGAAATACATAATTTTATAATATTTGAAGGCTTCAAGATCCCAATCATATAATGGAAAGGGCAACCAGACAGTATGTAAGTAAGGAAATAGAGGACTTAAATAACACAATGAACCAGTTAGAGCTAATAAACATGTACAGAACACTCAATAACAAAAGCATACTCATTCGTCTCAAAATCATATAGGGATTTTCTAGGCCTAACTCATGTGTTAGGCCACAACTAAAAAGATAGATATACAGGTATCTTCTCCAACCATGTGGGGAATAGTTAGAAATCAATTCAGAAAGTTGCAGAAATTATACACTGTACTTTTAAATAATGAATGGAGAAAAGAAGAAATCACAAGGAAAACGAGAAAATACGTAGAGATAAATGAAAATGAAAACACAACATAACGCGTGAGTATGTCAAAAGTGTTGCTAAGGGAGAAACTTGTACCTACAGGTACTTATATTAAAAAACAAGAAAGAGGGCCTCTCTCTCTGGTGGCGCAATGGGTTAAGCGCAGCACTATGTAGCTAATCAGAGCCACTGTAGCATGACTTCGATACCTGGCCAGGGAGCTTCCACATGGTGCAGGAGACCTCTCCTCGCCAGCTGCTCCCCTCAGCAGTGTACTTCAGTTGTTCTGCTCCCCACTCTGTCTCTGGTGGATCCTCTCACCACCCCACACCTCTGGCCTATACCCCAGTTTGTATGCATAAATAAATAAATCTTTAAAAAAATAAAAAACATTCTTGAGCTCTTTCTTGAGCTCAAATCAACAACCCAATTTTACAACTCAAGGAACTGGAGAAAAAACACATTAAACCCAAAGCTTGTACAAAGAAGGAAGTAATAAAGATTTGAGTAGAGATAAATGAAGTTAAGAATAGAAAAACAAAAGTAGAGAGAAATCAATGAAACCCAAATCTCTTCCTGATGAAGGGCAGTAATCTTTTTCATGGAAAATTCTATGACCTATTTTTTTTATGTATTTATATATAAAGGATAAAGGTTCTTCCTGCATTTGTGGTTTTTCAAATGTTGTCAGCTCAAATTAAGTCATATGACAAATCAGTATATTTTGGGGTGGCACATTCTGAACACTTTTATCTTCATTCTATGCTAAGAGTAGATTTCCTAAACATTTGCCCTGGTTACAGGCATCAAATAATAAGAGTTAAAGGGAATCTTGGAGAACACGTGGTCCATTTTACTGATGCAGAAATTGAAGCCCAGAGCAATTAACGAAACCATCCAACTTTGAAATTAGTAATTCTTTAAAAATTATTTTGTAGGCGTATCTCAGAGATATCAGAGATTCAGTTTCCTATCCATAAAGAAATAGTGGAATAAAGTGAATAAAGGAATAGTGGAATAAAGTGAGTCACACAACATTTTTAGTTTCCCAGTGCCTATAAAAGTTGTTTATTCTGTAGTCTATTAATTATACATTAGCATTGCATGCCGAAAAATATATATACACATCTTAATCTAAAAATACATATTTTTTTTTTGCTAAAAAATACTACCATCTGAGTCTTTAGTGAGTTATTTTGCTTGTGGAATATCTTGCTTCCATGTTAATGGCTGCTGACTAATCAGAGTGGCTGCTGAAGGTGGGGTGGCTGTGGCAATTTCTAGAATAAGACAATAACAAAGTTTGCTGATTGACTCTTCCTTTCACAAAAAATTTCTCTGTAGCATTTGATATTGTTTGATAGTGTTTTACCTATAATAGAACTTCTGTCAAAATTGGAATAAGTCCTTTCATATCCTGTCACTGTTTTATCAACTAAGTTTGTGTGCTTTTCTAAATCCTTTGCTGTCAGTCCAATGTTCACAGTATCTTCACCAGAAGTAGATTGAATTTCAAGAATCCACTTTCTTTTCTCATCCATTTAAGTTTTATGATAAGTTGCAACAATTCAGTAACATCTTCAGACTCTACTTCTAATTCTAGTTATCTTGCTGTATCTACCACATCTATAGTTACATTCGTCACCAAAAACTTGAATCCCTAGAGTCAACCTTGAGGGTTAAATCAATTTCTTCTGAACTCTTGCTAATATTGATATTTTGATCTCTCATGAATTACAAATGTTCTTAATCACAAAATCCTTGATGGACATTTAGCTCATTTCCATATCTTGGCTATTGTGAATAATGTTGAATGAACTATACATACTAATTTGCAGCAGAGTCAGAGCTAAAAATCTGGGGTCATTATTTCTATATTGTATCCACTAGACCAAAAAGAATAAAGAGATGATAGAGAGACAGTCATATATATAAGGCCAGTAGGCTTTGGGAAATCCTTTGAAATGCCAGGAAGCCTGGTTACAACATAGATCTACCAAGGGAGTTAAGACCTCAAGTGCAATTCCTGGAAAGCCTATGTGCAGATGGTTCCCAATTTATGATGTTTGGTTTACAATTTACAACTTTTTGGTGGTGTCATAGCAACATGTATCCTGTAGAACCCATGCAACCATTCTGCTTTTCTTTTTCAGTAATGTATTCATTAAATTACAAGGTTTAATACTTTATTCTAAAATAGGCTTGTGCAAGATGATTTTACCCAAATGTTGGCTAATATAAGTGTTTGGAACACATTTAAAGTAAGCTAGACTAAGCTATGATGTTCATTTGGTAGGTTAGGTATATTAAATGCATTTTCAACCTATGGTATGTTTATTTCACTTAAGATAGGTTTATCAGGCTTTAATCCCATTGTAAGTCTAGGGAGTTCTGTAAGTCTTTGTGAGGACCTATGCTATTTTGCATTAGTAAACATTATTTTAATTCTTAATTTACAGAGGAACCTTTCACTTCTGACTTAATTAATTCTTGGTGGTCAAGAGTTAGAGATAAACAAAGTTCGATATTAATTAAAACAGTAAAAACAGATTTTATTCAGTAATTATTGATAGTAGTGGATTCCATTATAAGTTGCTCAGGGTGACCAGGCATTTAACGTTATTAATTTATATCTATATATCTCTCTATATATAGAGATATAGATATATATTTATATATATGTATTATATATACATATTTCTTTTTTTAATTTATATTTTTATCGAGTTTTATTGATATTCCCTTCATTTGAATAATTATAATTTGCAAGTATAACTTCACTTCCCCTTCCCCAAAGTTCTAGCGTCAATGTACTATCCTGTTGCCTGCTTTCCCCCCCACCCATCCTCTCATCCCCAACCCCTTCCCTCTAAGATTTATCTTTATTGTGTTTTCTTTTGGTTATTCATATTTCACAAATGAATGAAATCATCTGGTAATTTTCTTTCACTTTGACTAATTTCACTTTGCATAATCACTTCAAGTTCTACCCATTTTGTCCCCAAAGACACTCTTTCATTTTAAATAGCTGAGTAGTATTTCACTGGATATATATTCCATAATTTCTTTATCCAGTTGTCTGTTGATGGGCATTTCTTTGGGTTCCATGGGGTGGCTTTTGTGACTAACGCTGCTATGAACATAGGCGTGCATCAGTCTTTTCATTTTAGCGTATTCATATACTTTGGGTAAATACCTAGGAGTGGTGTTGCTGAGTCATATGACATTTCCATTTCTAGTCTTTAAGGAACCTCCCCGCCATTTTCCATACATGCTTCACCAGCTTACATTTCCACCAACAATGAATAAGTGTTCCATATTCTCACCAATATTTGTAGTTTCCAAATTTTTTTAAATATATAGGTCATTTTTTCAGGGGTGACATTATTTCACTGTAGTTCTTATTTGCATTTTTCTTATAATAAGTGGTATCGAGCATTTTATTGTGCCTGTGGGTCAAATGTATATCTTCTTAAGAGAAGTGTTATTTAGGTCTTTTGCTCATTTTTGATTGGATTATATTTTGTTGTTGAGTTGTGTGAACATAGTATGACTATTTTGGAAATTAACCCCTTGTTTTACATGTGATGTGCAAATATCTTCTCCCAGTCCTTAAGTTGCCATTTTGTTTTTATAGCGATTTCTTTTTTTTCTTTTTTTTTTTTAAAGATTTATTTATTTATACATACAAGCTGGGGTACAGACCAGAGGTGTGGGGGGCGAGAGGGTTCACCAGAGACAGAGCGGGGAGCAGAACAGGCAGATCAGAAATACACTGCTGAGGGGAGCAGTGGGTGAGGCAGGAGAGGTCTGCCGCACCATGTGGGATTCTCCCCAGCTGGGCGTCGAACTCGCATCACCGCTGCCGACAGCTCTACAGCGCAGCGCTTAGCCGCTGTGCCACCAGGGAGGCCCTATAGCGATTTCTTTTGAAGTACAACAGCTTCTTAGTTTAAGTTAATGAGCATTTTAAAGGGAAGATAAAGGAGTAGGGAGGGAGAGAGCAGGGACTCAAGTATTGTCAAGGAAGTAAAAAATTACAAAGTATTGGTTACTGTAAAAGAGAGTAGGCCTACCCAGTCTACTTTCTGGCAATTACCCAAAGTTAGGATTCTGTTTTCCCACACAGACTGGGAGACAGAGGCCTTGACCTTCCTGGTGATTACATTTCAGAGTGATGGTTTTCAGGTCCTTAAGAAAGATATTCTTGAATTACAGGAGATACAAACACATCTCAAAGGTACAGAGGAAGGATTTACAACTGTAACCCATTTTTAACAAATGTCTAAGAAAGGGAGGTCAGGTCTTATCACCCTAGCATTGGTTAGAACAAATAGAAAATTCTTTTGGTAGCCTTGAACTATTTCCAGACAGCAACTCAAACGGGGGCTGGTGTGTCCTAGGGAGTGGCCTTGGTCAATAGAAGTTGTGTTAAAGTTTGATCAAGTTTTCTACTGCAGAGGTTTGCACATAGCATTTATACCAAAAGTTTTTGCAGTGCTCAAAGGTTTGAGGCAACCAAATCCTTTTTTCCTAAAGGTGCAGTGTCATAATTGGATTTTGATTCCTGGCAACTCATTTCATACTACAAATATATCAAAACTATTGAGTAAATTGGACCTCCCTGGTGGCACAAGGGGTTAAGTCTCAGAACTATGAAACTCATGACAGCCATTGCAGCATGGGTTGGTCAGGGATCCCTGGTCAGGGAACATCCCACATGGCGCAGCAGACCTCTCCTACCTCGCCCGCTGCTCCCCTCAGCAGTGTATTTCAGTCAATCTGCCTGTTCTGCTCCCCACTGTCTCTGGTGAATCCTCTCATCCTGCCCCCCCCCACCTCTGGCCTGCACCCCAGCTCTTATATGCATAAATAAATAAATCTTAAAAAAACTGTTGAATAAATGAAGTGGGAAAAATGCAAATGTGTGCTTTTACAAACTTGAATTAACTAAATACAATGTATCATTCACAACAATAGGACAATTTTTGAAGCACTGAATATGTGAGGGATGGTGCCAAGTGGTTCTACATCAACATGGTTTCCTAAAATGATAAGTTTAGGAATCACCTAAGATTTATATTCATTTTATTTTATTAACATTTTATTTATTATTTTAAATAAATGCATACCATCTTATAATACAAATTTTATGAGGTAGATATGCAGTGACATTTCTCCTTACTATTTTGTTCCCCAAGGGCCTCAGAGATCCTAGAGCACCATGTAAAAATTGTTTCCTAGGCCTCACGATAGGGATAATGAGTCAGAATCGTCAGACATGATGCTTGTAGACATTGGCACTTTTGAAAAGGTGATTCTGATAGTCTTTATGTTGTTAGACCTGTGCTTTACAGGATATTACAAATGCTTTTATTATCCAGAGTTTAGAGAGAAAAAAACTGTTGATACTTCATAGCCTGGAGGGTGAGCTTGGGCAGATCTTATCTACTTATAACAGTAGTAAGGAGTCAATAGTGTGTGTGTGTGTGTGTGTGTGTGTGTGTGTGTGTGTGTGAGAGAGAGAGAGAGAGAGAGAGAGAGAGAGAGAGAGACAAAGTGTGTGGGAAATGGAGGTGGAGACAGGACCAATAGGGAAGGAGTCAACCCTCTTCTGCCTCTTAACTGGTTTCTGTCTCAGTAGTCTAATGAGAAAGAATTCGTTAGAAAGGGTGCCCATTCAGTGAAGAACCAAGAGAATTTATGTTTCAACTCCTTGCATGCTTATCCCTTTATCATTCACTCCTCTAGTGGAAAGGCTCTTGGGTTTCAAAGACTGCACCTGGCCTGGCCCTCCTCCCTGAGAGACATGACTTGCCTTGTTGTAGTCTTCTCTGGTCTGCAAGTGTTTTTGCACGTGTCTTTTCTATAGAGTTATGGCTGAGGTAAGCAGGTTCAGATGTGTTCATACTGGAGTAGGGTATTCTCCTTTCCCCTACTGCAGTAGCACTTTTCTTTCCTTTTTTTTTTTTTCAATAGAGGAATGCTTTGTAAACAGAAACATGTGAACATAGGGAGAATGCCAAGTGCACATGAAGGCACAGATGGGGCCCTGTGTCTATATGCCTAGCAACCCCCAAGTTGGCAGGCAAACCACTGGAAGCCAGGAAGGAGGCAAGTTATAGATTCTCTTTACTAGTCTTCAGAAGTAAACAACCCTGCCCTTCTGAACTGGGACTTCAGCTTCCAGAACTGGGTGGTTGAGCCACCCTAGTTGGGATACTTTGTCAAGGAGGCTATACCTTAATACTTTCCCTAATATACAGATTACTTTGCTTCTTAAAGGTCTCACATAATCTATACACATAATCTTCCACTTCTTTTCCTCCACTCTCCTTTTCCCCATCAAGATCATGCTTTTTGTTTTTTGAACTTTATTTTCTTACATCCTTGCCTTAGTCTGTTCAGGCTGCTACAACAAAAATAAACTTCACAAAAATAAACTTATTAATAATGAACATTCATTTCTCACAGTTCATGGGGTGGGGGAAGCAAAGATCATGGCATAGCCACATTTGGTCTTTAGTGAGAGTTCTGCCCACTGCAACCTTACCTCACAAGGTAGATGGAGTTCGCTGGCTTTCTGGTGGGGGACGAGGGGGGTCTCATTTATAACATCACAATCCCAAATTTTTTCTTTTATTTATTTGAGGTAACATTGACTTACAGTGCTGTATATGATTCAAAGGGGTAGGTAAACACCTTCTCAGATGTGCATCACCACAACCCACTCACCAGAGCACCCATATCCTTTTATCATACACTAAGGGCCCCCCCTCTGCACTTTGTTCCTCCCTCCCACCCACTCTAGTGGCCTCAATTCTGCAGTCATTTTTAGGCTTTGTTTTACTTTAGTGTTATCAGTTCCTTTGTTTTATATGTCTATATTTCACATATGAATGAAATCATGCAGTATTTATCTCTCTCTGGCTTATTTCACTTAGTGTAATCCCTTCCGATTCTATTCTTGTTGTTGCAACAAGGCAAGTCATGTCTCTCAGGGAGGAGGGCCAGGCCAGGTGCAGTCTTTGAAACCCAAGAGTTCACCTTTTTTGTAGTTGAATAATATTCCATTTTGTATATGTACCATATCTTCTTAATCCTATTATTGGATCATATGATATATCTATTTTTAGTATTTTGAGAAACATCCATACTGTTTCCTATAGGGACTAGGCCAGTCTGAATTTCCACCAACAGTGAACAAGCATTCCTTTTCTCCACACCCTTACCAATATTTCTATATTTTTTGTAGCATCTTTTAGTTTCTCTAAGTATATTAGCATGTCATTTGTGAATAGTGACAATTTCACTTCTTTTCTAATTTGGATTCCTTTAAAGTCTTTCTTGCCTGATTGCCTCAGCCAGGTCACCCAAAACTATGTTGAATAACAGTGGTGACAGTGGACATTTCTGTCTTATTCCTGATTTTAGTGGAAATGCTTTCAGCTTTTCACCATTGAGTATGATGTTGTCTGGGGGTTTGTCATATACAACTTTTATAATATTTAGATAAATTCCATTTATCCCGTTTTTGGAGAACTTTTACCGTAAATGGATGTTGGATCTTGTTGAACGCTTTTTTAGCATCTATTGAGATGATTATGTGGTTTTTGTCTTCCTTTTGGTTGATATGGTGGATGACATTGATTTGTATATGTTGAGCCAGTCTTGCATCCCTGGGATGAAACCTTCTTGATTGTGGTGGATGATTGTCTTGATCTGTTGCTGTATTCAGTTTGATAGGATTTTGTTGAGGATTTCTGCATCTACGTTCATTGGAGATACTAGTCTATAATTTTCTTTTTTTTGTACTGCTTTGTTTGGTTTAGGGGTCAGATAATGTTGGCCTCATAGAATATATAGGGAAGTTTCCTTATCTCTTCAATTTTTTTGAAGTGTTTGAGTAGGATAGGTATTAGGTCTTCTCTGAAGGTTTGATAGAATTCACAGTAGGAGCCATCTGGTGCTGGGGTTTGTTCTTGGGAGACATTTTATTTTTATTTCAATTTCAACACTTGTGATTGGACCATTTAAGCTGTCTGTTCCATCCTGATTCAATCTGGAGAGGTTGTATGAGTCTAAAAATTTGTCTGTTTCTTCTAGGTTGTCCAATTTATTTGCATAGATACTTTTGCAGTAGATTTTTATGATCCTATATATTCATGCGGTATTTGTTGTAATTTTACCTCTTTCATTTCTGATTCTATTAATTTGGGTTTTCTCTCTTCTTTTCTTTGTAAATGTAACTAATGTCTTATCAGTTTAGTTCATTTATTCAAACAGCCAGCTCTTGGTTTCACTGATTTATTGGATTGTCTTTGTTTTCTATTTCATGTATTTTTGCTCTAGTTTTTTATTATTTCTTTCCTTCTACTGATTTTTTAAAAATTTACTTATTTATGCATACAAGCCGGGGTACAGGCCAGAGGCGTGGGGCGGTGAGAGGGTTCACCAGAGACAGAGCGGTGAGCAGAACAGGCATATGGACGGAAATGCACTGCTGAGGAGATCAGCGGGTGAGGCAGGAGAGGTCTGCCACACAATGTGGGAATCTCCCTGGCCGGGCATCGAACTCGCATCACTGCTGCAGACAGCTCCAGAGCGCAGCACTTAACCGCTGCGCCACCAGGGAGGCCCCTTCTACTGATTTTTGGATAATTTTTTCCTTCCTTTTCTAGTTTGCAGAGTTAGATTGTCAAATCGAGATCTTCCTGTTTTATTTTGTTACTCAGATATATATATTTATGTGGCCCTGTATTGCTATGAACTTCCCATGTAGTTCTGCTCTTAGAACATCCCATAGGATGTTGAAGCTTGTCTCTCGTTTTTCATTAGCTCGAAATATTTTTTGATATCTTCTTTGATTTCTTCATTGACCAATGAGTTATTCAAAAGCAGTTTGTATAGTCTCCATTTGTTTTGGTTTGTCCCAGGATTTCTTTTGTGGTTAGTTTCTAATATATAGTATTATGGTCTGAGAAGATGCTTGATAGAATTTCTATTTTCATATATTGTCTGAGACACATTTTATGTTCACGTATATGACCTATTCTTGAGAATAGTCCATGTGCACTAGAGAAGAAATTTTATTCATTTGTTTTAGGATTGAAAGCTCTATAAATATCCAGTAAATCCATCTGTTTTAATGCTTCATTTAAGGCCTTTATTTCCTTGTTAATTTTCTGTCTGGATATTTATCCCTTTGTTTCAGCAAAGTGTGTTGAAGTCTCCAGTGATGATTGTATTTTTGTTGATATATTGTTTTAGATCTGTTAATAATTGTTAATAGGCCTCCCTGGTGGCGCAAGGGGTTAAGTCTCAGCCTATGAAGCTATCCGCAGCCACTGAGGCATGAGTTTGATCCCCAGCCAGGGAGATTCCCACATGGCACAGCAGACCCCTCCTGCCTCACCCACTGCTCCCCTCAACAGTGTATTTCAGTCAGTCTCCCTGTTCTGCTCCCCACTCTGTCTCTGGTGGATCCTCTCACTCCTCCCCTCCCCTACCTCTGTCCTACACACTAGCTTTTGTATGCATAAATAAATAAATCTTTAAAAAAATAAAAATAGGGCTTCCCTGGTGGCGCAATGGTTGAGTGCTGCTCTGAGGAGCTGTCGGCAGCACGCTATGTGAGTTCAACACCCAGCCGAGGAGAGTCCCACATGGTGCTGCAGACCTCTCCTGCCTTGCCCACTGCTCCCCTCAGCAGTGTATTTCTGATCTGCCTGTTCTGCTCCCTGCTCTGTCTCTGGTGAACCCTCTCACTGCCCCACGCCTCTGGCCTGTACCCCAGCTTGTATGTATAAATAAATAAATCTTTAAAAATAAATAAATAAATAAAAATAATTGTTAAGGTAGTTGTTTCTTGTTTCTTTATATGGGCTATTCTCACTGGAGTGAGGTGGTGTATCATGGTTTTGATTTGCATTTCTTGATAAGTGATGTTGAACATTTTTTTTGTGTATGTCTTTTTTTTTTATATGTCTTGTGGAGAAGTATCTTTTAAGCTCTTCTGCCCATTTTTTCACTGGGTTCTTTGTTCTCTTTTTATTGAGTTGTGTGTGTTCTTTCAGAGCTTGGGTATTAGCCCCTTGTTGGATCTATGATTTGCAAATATTTTTTCCTATTCAGTAGGGTGTCTTCTGTTTTACTGATAGTTTCTTTCACTTTATAGAATCTTTTTGATTTGCTATAGTCCCATTTGTTTATTTTTAATTTTATTCTCCCTGCTGTTGGAGTTGAGTATCCAAATTTATCCCTGAAGCCTACATTGTGGAGTGTTTTGTTTATCTTTTCTTCTGTGAATTTAATGGATACTGGTCTTATATCAAAATCGTCAAATCATTTTCAGTTGATGTTTGTGTTGGTGTGAGAGTGTGGTCTAGTTTAATTTTTTATGCATTTGGCTGTCCAGTTTCCCCAGCACCATTTGTTAAAGGGACTTATCTTCCTTCATTGTATGCTCTTGGCTTCTTGTCACTATTAATTGCTCATATAAATGTGGGTTTATTTCTGGATTCTCAATTCTGTTCCATTGGTCTGTATGTCTGTTTTTATTCCACTACCATACTGTTTTGATTACTCTGGCCTTATAATATAGTTTGAATTATGGAATTGTGACACCCCCATTTCCCTTATTCAGAGTCTTTTATGTTTCCATATAAATTCCAGTTATGTCTGCTGTATTTCTTGAAGAAGATTGACTAATCCCTATCTTGAGAATTATGCTCTCATGACTCAATCATCCCCTGAAGTCTCCCTAAATGCCATCATCTGAGGGGTAGAATTTTAAAATATTAATTCTGAGGGGGATATCAAACTATCAGATCATAGCAACCCCTTTCAGGTTTCTTTTTTTTTTACAAATCTACATCTTCCTTATTCTGAGTTCCAGTTTCTCCTTCAATTCCTTCTTGTAGAAACTTATTTTTCCTCCTGTAGGATTTTTTAAAATCAAAAATCAGCATTTTGGGGCCTCCCCGGTGGCGCAGCGGTTAAGCGCTGCGCTGTGGAGCTGTCAGCAGCGGCGACGCGAGTTCGACGCCCGGCCGGGGAGAATCCCACATGGTGCGGCAGACCTCTCCTGCCTCGCCCGCTGCTCCCCTCAGCAGTGTAGTTCTGATCTGCCTGTTCTGCTACCCTCTCTGTCTCTGGTGAACCCTCTCGCCGCCCCACAGCTCTGGCTTGTACCCCAGCTTGTATGTATAAATAAAAAATAAATCTTTAAAAAAAAAAAAATCAGCATTTTTTTTAGACTATGAGCTCATATGAGTAGAAATTATTTATCTGTATCCCTACCCCCACTGCATTTTCAACCCCTGAAATACTGTCTAGATCAAAGTTGATACTTTGTAGATAATTGTGAAATGAAGAAGTTTTGTTCTTAATTATTTTTAATTGATTTAACTTTTTATTATTTTTTTTCTTGCATTATTCATTTTTGTACAATATTTGATTTCTCCTCTCAGGTGTAGTCCCTATAAATCTCTCACCACCACATCATCCGTGAACTATCACCATGGTCCTTTGTGCTCATCCCTCCCATGTTTTGATCTTCTCCCTCCCCCATGTGGTTTCTTTATTGTTGACTGCTGGACACAGTTTGGTGTTTCTTGGATTTTTTTTTTCCTTCCTCAGGAAAATTCTAAATTCTTGAAGTTTAGAAATCCTGCCTTACATTTTCCTAGTGTTCATGAATTCACAACTATTGAATATCTGTTTTAAATCAGGTACAATGTTAATTACTGAAGTTACGTGGAATAACAAAATAGACGTAATGTCAGCCCTAAAGGAATTTGTAATCTAGATGGAGATGACAAAAATATTTTAAAATATTTCTTAAATGATTGTTAGTGTATGACCCAGGGGATACCCAGGGATTCAAGCTGTTAGGGGTATAGGTTCTTAAAAGGAGTTTGCCATTTACATGCACAAAGGCATGTGCATGTGGAAGATTTCTAATAGAATTAGTGTGCGTAGAGAAAGAAGAGAAGAAAGTATATTCCTAACAAAACTTTGAAAATTACCCATCTTCTCATGGGTAAATGTCAGCCAAGTAGACTTAGCCCAATGCAGGCATCCTAAGTCCTGAAAGCTTGCCATAGGTCTAAGGTAGCTTCTGATGGGGAACCACGGAGAGGGGTTAAGCAGATCCCAGACAGCTGGGGCAGGAGAGACTCAAAACTCAAATCAAAATACAAATCAAGATAACAGCTGCCATTGTTGTTGCCAAGGACCAGGAGCAGCCTCCCCACATGTCTCTCCTCCGTGTGTCTCTTCCAAGTACCTCTTCTCAGTGTCTCTAATGTCTCTTCTCCACTTGTCTCCTCCAAGTGTCCTTTCTAGCAGTACCAGGGTATAAATTGGGCTGCAGAATCAAGAGAGGTGATCTTGTCTGCCTTTTGTGTTTTACAGATTGACCTGTCTGCTCAGCTCCACTTTTTGTTCCCTGTAGCTTCCCTGCACAGGAAGTCTAATTTTTGACACTTGCAATGCAACGTGGCTGCATGTAAGTGGGGATGAGGAAAATGGTGCCTCTTCTTCACAGAGGTGTATCTGCAACAAATCCCTCCTTTTTGTTTTTATCATCATGTCTATGAAGATCTGGAGGTGTGGTTCATGCAGTACATCATTCATAGCTCAGTTTGCTCCTTACTCTAATATGATGATATAATTGCAATTCTCATAACACTTTGTAGGAAAAATAAAAAATCTAGAAGGATCACTAAGGAACTTCCCTACTTCTGTCAGTGTTGGGACTAGGGAAAGCATTCTTAAGGACCTAAAATTTCAAAGATAGAATGTGGTGAATCAAAGGAACATCAAGTGTAGGAACCCTGACCAAACCTGTGGAAAGGGTTGCTTGAGCTAAGAGTGAAAACCAATATATATTTTAGAATCTTATTGAGTCAATTATGAACTGTCTCTTTGTTCTGGGAAATCACTTGAATGGACCCTTTAATTACACAAATGTAAAACAAGTACTAACCACTTGTTTTCTGTTTTCAGAAAACTGAAAAAACTAGCAAACCTAAAACAAGAATGTAGGTTTTGAGACATAAGTCTCAGTCAGTGCTATATTTGGACTCTAAAATAGTTGCATATTGTTGAATCATTGCTATACACTTAGACTCTTTCGCCTTTGTGGTAGGATTTGTTATTTTATTTACAAGCACAGATACTACAGTTCTAATTCCAGACCACCACAATAAAGTGATAACACAATAAAAAGAGTTACAAGAATTCTTTGGTTTCCCAGTGCATATAAAAGTTATGTTTACACTCTATACCGTGTTTTATTATATGTACAACAGCATTATGCCTAAAAAAAACCCATCATTGTAGATCCCTTAAATAATAGGATACAGATACACATCTGTATATGTAGATACATGTACAGCATGTACAGAAGTGAGCACATGTTGTTGGAAAAATGGTGCCAACTGACTTGCTCCATGCAGGGTTGCCATAAACCTTCAATTTGTAAAAAAATACAACATCTGTAAAACTCAATAAATCAAAATACAATAAAATGAGATGTCCCTGTTTACCTGGAATTCATGGTACAACGAAGGAAACATACCTTTGTGGGGTGGGTACAAGAACTGTTTATAGGAAATCCAGAGTGAAGGATGCAGAGTCTTCACCTTTTATTAGAAGACACAGTAATGAGGAACCAGACTGGGTATGGCATAATGCAATCTATGCTGAATTGTTGATCTCTTACACATGACCGTAAAGCTGAATAATCCAAAACACATTGGCACTTGCTTGCTTTTAGAATTACTGCTAAAATAGCAGGGTGGAGAATGAATTGGAAGGGGCAAAAGTAAAATAATTACAGGTTATTCTGTATTTATGGATCTCCTTCATTTCTTTTCCATGTATTAGGCCATTTTATTCTTCTTTAAACCTCCAGGTTTTATGATAATATCTGGTATATGTACCTAGTATACCTTCCATATTTGTTTGTTGAATAAATTGACCTTTTCATTAGAAGACTATTTAAAAATGTATTTATATAGAGTACAGAGTGAAACATCCCAGATCACCAGAATTTGAAATTAGGAATATCCCTGGAGATTGAACATAGTGTTTGTATTTATTTCCTTGCTCATCATTTTTTCCCTTGATTACTAATTCTCATATTTTTTCAACAATGATTTAAAGAGGGTGAATAAAAGGGCATAATGAATCATTTGTTGAGATAAACCAGAAGAAACAAACAGACTGGTAAATATTGCCAAGTGGTATGAGGAAAGAGTAGATTTTACAGAATAACTAGAATATGACTAATATGACAGAAGCCAGTGACCTCATTGACTATCATAACCTGTTTGAAAAAGGAATCAGGGCATTCAACTGGAACCAGAAAAAGAGATTGACTTGACTGGTCTTCATGTAGGTGACCAGGGGACGTACCACAGGGTGGTCTCTCATCCTTTGACAACATAATACTCATCCAGCTCTAGGCAGCCCCTGGTCCTCAATGAAAGAAACCTCACACTGTGCAGCTCTCTTTTCTTTGGTATATGCTATTTTAAGAATTATTGAATTTAAAGATTGGATGGCAACTACTTATTCAGAGAGGACTGATAGACTCAAGGACATGTCTGGGTTCCTCAGCAGGTTCTAGGGACTCAATTTTGAAAACAAAGGGGAGATAATTGTCTTCACCTTTTTATTTACTCATGGATGAGCTGGGCTATTAATTTTCTTTGCCTCTCTTTTGAGATCCTGCTGAGAATGTTGTTAATTTTCTTCTAGTGAGGCTGATACCGGGCAAATGGGGCTTCAAAGTGGGCCAAAGGCAGTGCCCAAATTGCTTACTGGTCACTATCTTGGTTCTGCACCCCCCACGCACAATTGCAAGACTACTCAGACTTAGGGAACAGTAACAATGGGATTTATTTTACAAACAGGGAAAAACGAAGGATTACTGAAATCAACATATTTCGTTTTCCTTACTTAAAGCAATGTCCAGTCTTTTTAAGTTCCAGAAAAGTAACAAAGGTGGCGTCTTCCCGCCACTGCTGATGTGGCGCTCCTCTTCCAAACAATGGGCCACGTTTCCAAAATGGCGTCTTCCTTCTTCTGTAGACAGAAGAGTGTAGGCCAGGTTCCAACTCACGAGGATGACACAGAATACAACTAGAGATGCTCCCAAAACTGCCATGGTGCCCCAGCACAGCACTAGGCCAACAACACTGCCAATAGCAACTATAGCAGCCAGATGGCCCAACAGACTGAACTCACGCATTTTAGGAAAGCGCCCGCTTTGGGCCTCTGCCTTCTTCCTTCGGCTGCAATAAAGACAAAACTGGGAGCAGTTTCTGTTGCTCAGCTACTTGCAAAGTCTCCAAAGTCACCGGTCCCGAAATCACTAAAGATTTCAAAAATGCTCAATCTGAAATTCTATATCCCGGCGGCTCAAAAATTCTGGCGTCTGATTTCCAAACTCTTAATCTTCGTGGCTACATTTTCTGCCGCTTCTTTTCCTACATCATGGCGACTGCTTCCTCTATTCCTTCAGCATGGCAACTGCCTCTTCCATTCCTACATCATGCTGACTCAGTCTCCTTTTCCTTCAGTCCCTTTTATTTCTTATCAGAAACTACACCCCAAACTGCAAACTTAGCATTTTCCCTGAGGCTATTCATTCTCATCAGCAAACCCCCTCCAGGGGGCACAAACTTTACCGGGCTTTGGACTCAGCCCAGTTAAAAGACCATTTGTTAAAATAAGCATAAGAATAGTGGAAATAATGGAGCATAGAAATCATCCTGGGAAGAGCTTGTCCTCAATACTGGTTTGATGAGGGGAGTATTTTTTTCCTCAGAACTCCAGAGAAGAGAAAGCAGGAGGGGGATAAATAAAGAGTAATGGGTGAAACATTATAAATAGTAATAGCTATCATGGTAGTTGAATACATTTTATTTTGAACAGAGACCAGAGTACACTGAAGCTACGAATTAGTCAGCAGGTTGTTTTCTTTTTAGTTGTTTTGTCAGTTGGTTGTTCTCAGCTCAAAATGCAGAATTGAACTTTAACACTGGATGTTACAAGATGATAGTGGTGGCACTCCATTAATTAAAAGCAACTCTCAAGGATTGAACAGGTTTTTCACCTAGTGAACATGCAGAATGAAATATTCTGAAACTAATTCTAGAATAAATTTGACTGTTCTCTTCAATTGTTAAATTGATTTATTTTTATTTTGTTTTAGTGAAGATAATGTATGCTCCTTAATAATATTAATATATGTTTCATTTTTTAAAAATCTATTGTCCATGTATATAATTGAGAGCTGCATTTGGTCTTTTAAATTATTCATTTATTTACTTAAAGATATATTTATTTATGTGTACAAGAGCTGGGGTATAGGCCAAAGGTGTGGGGGGTTGAGGGGATTCACCAGAGACAGAGTGGGGAGCACAACAGGCAGATCTACTGCAATATATACACTCTCTAGAGAAAATACTCTTTCTCTAGAGATTTGAGTTCTTCATCCACTCTCAAGTAAGTTCAGAAGGCTTAGTATCAGCATCTGAGCAAAATGTTGCTATTATCCATAAAAGTTTAATATAAAGTCAATTTCAAAATCTGTTAATGGTTTTAGTGGTCATTATAATGATGTTATGATTATTGGAGAACTCTTTATAGAGAGGATTGTTAAATTATATATAATTACTGAGAATAAAATGCTTAAAACTTCCCAAGGAAGAAAAGTTCTCCCTAGTGAGTGGATTCTTAATGGAAACTTTGTTAATAATCCTTTAATTTTTTCTCCTTTGTCACAATTTCTCTTCCCTTCCCCTGAGGTGCTAAGCTCTGTGGGGTCTACTGTCTTAGTATTGTCTGTCCTAGGGGCCTGAGGCACTTGACCATCAAAATGTTTCTCTAAAAAAAAAAAAAAATCAAAATGTTTCTCTAATCTTACTGGCAAAAAGAAGTAAGAAAGAAAGAAGAAAAGAAGAAAGAAAATTTCTTAGGCATTCTGAAAATCCAAAGATTTGGTAGTGATGGGCTGGGTAATAGAAGTCCCAGTGGAAATTTTTTTTTTTTTTGTTTAGAGAAAGAAAAAGTTTATTAGAGGGAAAAGGAACAGAAATAAAGTGGGACTCCCAGGCCAGTGGAACCAGGCCAGGGAGGGGCAAGGAAGCCCCCAGTGGAAGAAATTCTAACTAAATGGAGACACCTGGGGTGTGTCTACACTCAAATTCTGTTACCTCCTAAGAGATACTGGGCAGTAGAAAAATTCTGATAAGTACTTAGGTACAAAATGCATGTCTTTTTTTCTCTTATGTGTATGTGATGTGATGGCATTGATAAAAATTCATGAATGAAACAGAGAAGGTGTTCACTAGAGAGTTTTTGCACTATAGGAATTTGGGCTTTGTGTTGTCTGATTATAGGAGAAGTGAGAAATTCTAATTTAATTTTAGCGTGAATATTTTAATGTGGACATCAATTCAAATTTTCTTAAAAAGGTGAAGATCCTTGTAAAGGAATTCTAGTTTCTCACTGTAAAAATGGGTCAGGAAGAGAAAAGGGCTTTCGGTAGAAGGTGTCCTGTCCCCAGTGTACACACTCTTTGTAGCTGTGGTATTGCCCTTTTTGGGAATTACTGTTCGATTCAGCGAAAGTGCAGTGAGGATATCACTACAATGGGTTGTGCTGGGATAAAAACAATTAACATTAGTCCTCACTATTACTTTTGGAGATGTTATAGGGTAGGTTCAGATGTTAGGTGCTTCCAAGTCAGTGCGGATTAGAATCTGTGGGATAATATCCTAGTTCCTAGAGTTAGGGTCTACACATACCCATAAAGAAAAAGTTGGATGTGTCAAAATCATTTTCGAAAAGTCCCTGGTAATGCTCCATTATGGATACCAGTAGACTATCTCTCACCTTGTTAGTATCTTGCCAAAACTGGAGCAGATACATTGCCTCTTGGACAGGGCATGGATGGAGCAGTTACTTTGCTTTTAGGGCTAAGCAGTTTGAAAACATGCACTATAGCTGTAATTGCCAAATTCACACTAGGAAGGGGAAATGTTCACACTTTGAGAGTTGCCCAGGAACTGAAACCTCTAGAAAAAATGCAGATTTATGTTGTTTATCACACAATGCTACCTGAGTAAATGGCCACTATTTCCTTTTTTCACTTTTATAGTATATATATATATATAATTAAATTAATATGAGTTAAATGAGACAAGAAATATTAAGTAATTCCATGATAAATAATAAGCCCCCATACAGTATTACTTTTTCGTACTTTTTTAGAGGTCAGTATTTCTCAAAGTATATCCCAGGCATGCCTGGAGGTTTTGAGACTCTCTTAGGGTATGTGTATAGTCAAAACTTTTTTTATTATATTACCAAGAAATTATATACTTTTTCTACCCTTATTTTGTCATATGTGTGATTGATGGTCTTTTTTTTTTATTTAAGATTTATTTTTTATGTATACATACAAGCTGGGGTACAGGCCAGAGGCATGGGGTGGCGAGAGGGCTCACCAGAGACAGAGTGGGGAGCAGAACAGGCAGATCAGAAATACACTGCTGAGGGGAGCAGCGGGCAAGGCAGGAGAGGTCTGCTGCTCCATGTGGGAATCTCCCTGGCTGGGCGTCGAACTCGCGTCGCCGCTGCCGACAGCTCCACAGCGCAGCGCTTAACCTCTGCGCCACCGGGGAGGCCCTGATGGTCTTTTTGATATGTCCACCAGGCCAGGCTGTCATCCTCAGTTACTCAAACACTAACCTAGGTATTGGTGTGAAGGTATTTTGTAGATGTAATTAAAGTACATGGTTGTAATATGTAATATGAGGTTCAGATCTCAAGTGCTGACTCTCACAGGAGTGGGAGGCTTCCCTTACTATTCAAGTCAGTTGTATATAATCATGATACAATAATCATGATATAATTTTCTTGGGGCTAATCTGCATTCAACACTGTAAGCATACAATGCATAATTGGCAGAAAAGCAGTAGAAGGATATGAACTACTTAGATGAGGAAACCAGTGTGGAAGCTGCGTGAGCTCACTGGGGAGGGGAATGTTGCTTCTCTGGGCAGTTTCTGGCAGCAGATGCCAAATCCGGAGAAGGTTTTGGAAACCTCACAGGCGTGGAGTCCAGAGTGTCTCCAATTGGCTTTATTTAGCTCCCTATTTATATAGCTCTCAGGGGTGTGTTATCGAGTCTGCCTATTATTTTTAATTTGGGTTTGGCGTCCTTTGGAGTTTATCTTTCCTTGCCTCCAGTGTGTCTGTTTATCATTACCTTGTGAAAAGGTAATTGCTTTTCACTGATAACGTAAGTCCTTGCATCTCACTTGTCCCAGTGATCAGGCAGGTTTATTGCAATTGCAATTCATCAATAGCAATACATGTAACATTCAGTAAGGAAGATTATTTTAGATAATCTGGGCAGGCCTGAGGTCAGTTAGTTCCTAACCTTAAAAACATATCTGTGACTTCTCTGAAGAAATTCCCCCTCTGGACTATAGTTTCTTATGCCTCAGAATTTTACCCTACCTTCCTGATAGACTATCTTATGGATTTCAGATTTGCCTAGCCAGTATCTCCCATCACATAAGCAATTCCTACAGGTAAACTCTTAATATACATCTCCCACTGATGTCGATTTTTAGAGTCAATGGAGAGTGGGGTTCTTGGGTTCACTCTGGGAAAGGTTTCACCAGAGCTCCCCTTTCAGTGGCACATGGCTGTGGATCTGCACCACCACGACACAACAGGCGGCGGGTTTCTCCACGACACAGAGGCATCGAATATATTTAAAGAACAGATTTATTAAGGAAAGAGACAGAAGAGCAAAGAGCACTGCGTAGGCACTGGTGGGCAGGAAGAGCTGCCCCGAAAGGGACAGGTTTGCTCAGCGAGGCCTGCATGGTTGCAGAGGCCTCAAGCAGCCTTGAGGAGAGCTGCCTGCTGAGGGAGGTCAGTGAAGAGAAGTCCCAGCATGGTACCCATCACAGGCAGGCAGGAGGCCGCTGCCCTGCAGAGGGACAGAGAGTTGTTGAAAAGAAGCACCTGCATAGGCACAGGCGGGTAGGAGTGCTGCTGCCTCAGCCAGTGCAGGGATCGCACTTAAATAGTTTTCTCTTTGGAAGGGGCTCACACCTTCCAGGAGTGGCTTGTTTGTTGTTAATCAGGATTAGAAGGGCCAGAGATTGTCTTGACACTCCTTACACTCCCTACAGCCTCTTATACCTGCTTGAAGTGATTATGTTAATCCCTTCTACCCCCACCTCCCATGGGGGTCAAATTTTGTGACCCTATCTCCTCCATCACCACTATTCTGTTTCTTATGTTTAACCTTAACTAGTTGAGGTGGTTATGAAGGAATGAAATCTGAAGACAGTTTTCTGGCATTAGTTCTTTTATCTGATTAGATTTGAAGGCACTAAGTCTCTGTTTTTAGTCACAAAGAGGACACTGGTAGTTCTTGTCATAATATAGTAAGAAATATGCAAAATACGGCTATTGAATACTCTTAATCAATATAGAAGTCAAAGTTTTGGTTGACCATGCATTTGCCACTGTAGAATATTTTAGGAAAACTAACGAATATAATGGTTAGTGTCGTGGGGGAGAATCAGGTGTAGACTGGAGGTGTGGGGGGGGTGGGGAGGGGTGAAAGAATTCACCAAAGACCTAGTGGAGAATAGAATAGGTGGATTTATTGAAATACACTGCTAAGAGAAGCAGTGGGGGAGACAGGGGAGGTCTGCTGCACAGAGAGTGAGGGTCCCCCAGCTCTATACTGCAGGCATCATTGATTGGTTAGGGTGACTAGTCTTGAGTGTGTCCTGACTGATGGTCTGAATTAGCATAAAGGGTCATCAGCTCTTGGGATCAACAGCTTAATGTCTAGGTTCCCATAGCAGTTCCATCTACAGCCTTTATCCACTCAGGCCTCCCAAACTTGCCTGCTGGGCAAGGAATGGGAGATTGGGTTTTTAAATTTTGCAATGATACCATGACAGTTAGGGCCTCAAGGAGTTTCTTCCCGTACCCCTCTGAGTTCTTGGAGGCTGGCGAACTAAACAAGCATCATACAGATAGATAAGAGGAAAAAAAAATAAAGAAGTTCAGTAATAGCATAAATAACTCCTGTATGTATCAGAGATCCAGTAAGACCAAGGAACTCAACCACAGGGTTTCAGTCACCACCTTAAAATAACCTCAGCTATGACCCAGTAATTCTATTCCTAGGAATCTATCCAAAGGACACAAAAACATTAATTCAAAAGGATAGCTGCACCCCTATGTTTATTGCAGCACTATAATAGGTAAAATATGGAAATAACCCAAATGCCCCCAAATAGATGACTGGATCAAGAAAATGTGGTATAGATACATAATGGAATACTATTCAGAAATCAAAAAAGATAAACTCATGCCATTTGCAGCAACATGGATGGAGCTAGAGACATGTAAAGAAGCTACACTGGCCTGGACTGATTGAGACAGACGTGGGTGAGAGACCCGTGGGGAGGCTGACTAAGGCAATGCTGATCTTGATTTTGATTTTGCTCTTTAACTCCCAGAATTGTCTGGCTGCTTCTGACCCTTTTCTCTGCCAAAAGGTGTTTTAGAAAAGTATGGGGAAGCAGATTCGAGTTCTGCCTTAGCTGTCAAGGTTAAGAGTTAAAAGGATTATGTCCCTAAAATGGTGAGAGAGAGTCCTTTAAAGAGATTTTTGTAAATGTCTCTTAACTAGGGCAAACTCCACCTAGGCTTCAGAACCTCTCCATGAAATAATCCTTTTGTCAAATGGATTTATTTTAGTGGAGGCAGATTTTTGCTCTCCAAATGAATTGACAGGTAGCTCCTAACTGGATTCCAAGGTGTAGGGAAAGAAAAAGAAGAGTTCAGTGCTTCAAATCTGAGGTGAAGTTTGCACAGATGACTTGAAAAAAACAAAACAAAACACCTTAATCACCATATGGCCATGGGGCCAAGATTTGGTGAACCAATTCCAGAGACTTATCCTCTGAGGGGTTGAATTACAGCACAGGGCTAAGGGCATTAAATGGCAAGGAACAAGGTCCTATAAACTGGCATGGGACCGTATGGGCCTATCTTGATGAAGCAGGGGACAGCTAACCTCCAAATTATGCTGAATCTACTTTGCCAGTAGAAACTTCTTTCCACTTTTTTAAAATCACTTTTAAAGATTTATTTATTTATGCATACAAGAGCGAGGGTGTAGGCCAGAAGTGTAGGGGGTGGTGAGAAGATTCACGAGAGACAGAGTGCGGAGCAGAACAGGCAGATCGACTGAAATACACTGCTGAGGGGAGCAGCGGATGGCACAGGAGAGGTCTGCTGTGCCATACGGGAAGCTCCCTGGTTGGGGATTGAACTCATCAAACTCGTGTGCTGCAGTGGCTGCGGACAGCCTCATAGTGCTGAGACATAACTCCTTGAGCAACCGTGGATGCCTTATTTCTACTTTTGCTTGAATAGGTTAGCCCTCCTTTTTCTGAAGCCCTATGAGTTCCTCCCCTGAAGTACTTGCTTTAAGACACTGCTGCGTTGCCTCCAGATGAGCCTCTATGACTGCTCCAGATCTGGAACTAGACTTTAGGCCCAGCAGGCTCCCAAAAGGTGAGGTACAAAGTGACCCATGAGTAGCTGCTCCGTGTTTCGAAAGAATGGCAAGATTTTTTTCCAGTTTTTACAGATAGAAATTTGGGGACTATGTGTGCAAATGGATATTAAGAGTGTGGAACTATAACAGGGTGGTCCCCAGGAAAAGGGGAATTTCCAAGTTCCCTGCCTCACCCAAGGAAGGGTGGAGCTGAGCAGGGAGGAGAAGCTGGAGAAGAGACTAGAGAGGGAAGGAAGCAGGATGGAGACCAAGGAGACCTGGAGGAGGCATGAGGAGCAGAGAGACATGTGAAGAAAGTGCACTTGCTTCTTGGTCCTGGACTTGTTGAAACAGATGTGGCTGAGAGACCTGTGGGGAGGCTGACAATGGCAGCTTTGATCTTGATTTTGATTTTGCTCTTTTCCTCTCAGACTTGTCTGACTGTTTCTGAACCTTTTCTATGGGTCCTTGCCAGAGGATTCTTTAGACTTGTGGCAGGCTTTCAGGCCGCCTTGTTTTAGGCCAATCCCATTTGGGTGGATTTTTACCCGTGAGGGGATGGGGAGCTTTGGGTACTTGATTTGGAAACTATGTTCTTTGTCTTTTCTGTATTGTACACTAATTGTATTAAAGTTCCTATCCACTAAAGGTATTATATGTTTTGTCTTGATATGGTGGATAGCAAAACTAATTTAGAGAGGGAAGGTTCGGGGGTTCTGGGGTGGAAGGAACATAAAGTTGGATCAGTTGGAAGTTGGAAATTTGTTGAGATAGAACCTGTAAGCAGAAATTTTGGATTTAGTGTTTTAGCTTGCTAAAAATTCAGGAAGCCACTGAAAAGAGAAGGCACTTAAAAAAATATTTATTTATTTATGTATGCAAGAGCTGGGATATAGGCCAGAGATGGGGGGGGGGGGTGAGAGGATTCACCAGAGACAGAGTGGGGAGCAGAACAGGTGGATTGACCAAAGTACACTGCTGAGGGGAGCAGCGGGCGAGATTGGAGAGGTCTGCTGCGCCATGTGCTCGTGCTGCAGTGGCTGGTGATAGCGTCATTGGCTGAGACTTAACCCCTTATGCCACCAGGGGGGCCTGAAGAAGGCACATTTATTTGGAATCAAAGAATTACAATTTAGGGTATAGATTCAGGGTATAAATTATTCCCCAGGTCAGTACTTTTTGGGAGAAGAAAAGAGGAAGAGGTGGTAAGTGGCTTATAAAAGGAGTTGATTAGTGTTAGCTTAAACTATTCTTGGCTATACTTAGTAGGTTACTGATTCTCTAGAAAGGATGAAAAGGGAACTGATTGATTCTATCCTCCAGCTGAAATCCATAATCATCAGTCTCATGATTGAGATTGGAACAGTGTAATCTAAGAAGTGGAGGTTCCAGATTCCCTGCCCCATCTAATGAAGGGTGGAGCTGAGCAGAGAGGAGAAGCTGAAGACTCGGAAGAGGGGACTTGGAGGAGAAGATATGTGGAGCAGATAATTGAAGGAGAGTGTACTTGCTTCTTGGCCTTGGATTTGTATCAGGGACTTGGGACGTGGAAGGAGACACTTGAGAGAGATAGAGATATGGGTGACAAAACCATGGGGAGACTGACAATGGCAGCCTTTGTCTTCACTTGGGTTTAAATTTTGTTCTTTTCCTTCCAGACTTGCCTGGCCCCTTCTGCCCCTTTCTTATGGGTCCCCACTGGAAGGTGCCTTAGACTTGTGGCAAGCTTTTGGGTCTCACTGGACTTGCTTTGGACCAACCTTGTTTGGGTAGGTCTTCATCCATGAGAGATGGGTAACTTTGGGTGTTTCATGGGGAAAATAGTTTAACCACACTCTTTCTCTTCTCTTTATTGACACTAATTATATTAAAGTTCCTTTTCATTGAAGGTTTTATGCGCACTAGAGTATGTTTTGTATTGATGGGGAAGATGGCAGGACCCACTTATAGTAGGCAGGTTTGGGGCCTTGGTTTGCCCCTCCCCCTGCCTTGTAACAGAACCATCCCGAGGTCTTTAGCTGGGTTCAAATGAGACAGGTAATGCAATTTCTCTGTGATTACTTCCCTCTTGCTGCCTCATCACTGTGAAGGTGAGACTTAGTTTCTTTTGGGAACATAGCTGGGCTCTCCCATGTTTTAGCCAAGAAAAAGATGGAGAGCTTTTGCACTCACACCAACTTACCACCTTCTTTGTCTCCCTTTTTAACCAAGCTGCTTGCCTTCTGATATCTACACAGAGCTTTGTCTTAACAAAGTAGTTTCAAACTCAATCACATCTGACCCCAAAAAGAAGGCTTTTTGACATGACTCATGGAAGGAAAAAAGGAATTTCTCAAACTTTTAAGTACCTTTGCTGGAGTCAATCTAAGACTCCAAATTCCATATTGTTACCATCCCATTATTCTCTGTGGGACCCAAACCAATTCATGGGGTTTGGTTATGAGTACCAGAGATCATTGGACAATGTAGCTGTGTCTGGCTGGACAGAGAAGTGGCCCTTACCTGAAGTTACCTGCACTGGGACTTCATTAGGTAAACTCTGGCACACTTATCATTCCTTAGTCAGCTTCCTTGAGGAAAAAAGGAAGGATAAGAATTTTACTTGGACACACAATATTTGGACATACAATCTTTGAGGTTTGTGCTAAATAGAAATTTTTTTTGGCAAGGACTGAGGACAGATTTCAGCAGCTGCGTTTTCCTTGTTTTGGAAACTGGCAGCCCATACAGAGCTTTAATTTTGAGATTCAAACTCCTGAGACGCCTTCATAACATAAATTTCTCCCTTAGTGGATTTATGGTACCCACTTGGAAGAGGCATAGAGGACAAACATATTCTTTGCAGGGGGTGCTTCTCTCCTATTAACTCCCATTTTCTTCTTCTTCTTTTTTTTCTTTTTTTTAGCTCCCGTTTTATTTACACCTTGGGCAGGGGCAACTTTCCTTGCAGTATTTGCTGTCAGCACTGTTTCAGTTCAGTTGACAGGCCCTCCCATTTTTTTTTTTTTCCCATTTTGAAATAACACTGGAAAGAGATCTATATAAGATTTTGGTCCCATTCAGTGATGATCTGGAAATCCTAGGTAACCAGATTTGCTTTTCTCCTTCAGTCTCAACATCACTTCTTAAGCTCGTTTTAAAAAAAACAGATCAGGTCTGTGAGAGACTTGAACTTCAGGAAGTAAATACCCATTTAGTTTTGCCCCGGTAGATCTACTAAAGCTGGCTGGGCAGCAGTGCAAGTCAGCTTGGGGAAGGCATGCGAGAACCTGGCGTTTTTTTTTTTTTTTTTTCTGCAGTGACTGCGGACCACAGGGGAAGCCGTGGTTGGAATCTTCCCCCTGAAGAGCGACTCTCAGCCAAAGGATTTCTCTGATAGGGAGGCGGCGGCTAAGTGATTACGCCGCCCACTCGTGAAAAGAGATTCCCATTAACTAGATAAGCAAGCCCTAGCCCTACAGCTGCGTATGGAACGGAAGGGAAGTGGGAGACCTGGAAGCGGCGTAGACGACAGCTAGGTCGCGCTCTTTGCATTTCTCTCTCCTTGAAAACCTTTCTGAGAGATTAACATTCGCACAAGCAAGACCTTCTCAGGCGTCCCTGACACAATAGCTCTCGCTGGTCATGAAGAAAATGCCAACATTTGGCAGAGGCAAACTGCTCTCTAAAGGACCTTTGCTGAGAGTTCTGGGGGAGGTGGGGCGCAGCCAAGGGAAGCCGCCCAGCAAGCTGCAGCACACTCTGTGCAGATCCCGTTTGGGAGCATCCCGTTGGGTGACGGAGGAGGTGGGGCGAGGGCAGAGCGCAGAAATAGGGCGCGGGGCTCAGGAGACTGCCAGCCACGAGCACAGCTTTCGGCCTGGCGCCAGTTCCGCCAGCGGCCGGTGTGCGGTGGTGCGGTGCGCCTGCAGGGATCCTCGCTCTGGGAGGGCCTCCGTGAGTCACCGTGAGTTGGCGCAAACGCTAGGAGGAAATCAGGCGCAGGGTGGGGCGCGTTCCAGGCTGAGCTCGAGCGCTCAGCTCGCGCCGTGGTGTCCCTTCGCTCATCCCCAGTGTTCTGGCCGGTGCTACCGGGTCTGCGCCCTTGGAGGTGGGTTCGGCGCTCGCCTGGGCCTCCAGCGGAGAGAGAGTTAACTGGCCGTGGTTAGGAGGAGCCCGAAGAGGAAGGAAGGACATCACTGTCGTTCTGAAAGTTTTTCCTTCCTCTCTTCTTTTCCCTGCAGTGAGTGCGGGGAGGCGGCGGCGCTGACCAGAGCCGGGGCTCCGCGCCTCTGCTCCCCGAGCTGCGGCCCGACTGCCAGGGATTAGGGACAGCTGTCGCGCTCGACCTCTCCGTGGACTCTTTCCGAGAGGGTGCCCCGAGCCATGGAGGGCGCAGAACTGGCCGGGAAGATCCTTTCCACCTGGTTGATGCTGGTGCTCGGCCTCATCCTACTGCCTTCGGCTTTCGGGGTGTCTTTGGGTATCTCCGAGATCTACATGAAGATCCTGGTGAAAACTTTAGAGGTAAGTGTCCCCGCTCCTCAGAGGGTTTCGAGAGAGCCTGGGTGGCGGGGGCCGAGGGTAGAGTTGTGAGAGCCGAAGTTGACGCGAGGGGACTAGTTCGGAAGGTCAGTGGTCGCGAGGGGTGTGCGTTTCGGTTTGTCCTGTGCTGTGAAGACTTCATCCCGGCTCCTCCAGCCGTGCGGGAGGCGTCTCCCCTAAGACCTCTAATTGAAGGCTAACAACCCCACTCCCTGGTTCTGTTATTTTCATTGATTAAAATAACAATTCGACCGTCTTTTTAATCATGTCTTTATATCCACTGTGCCTCACCTTAATTTTTAGGGCTGTCGCACTCCCCTCACCTTAACTTTTAGGGCCCCAGGTTTCAGAGGTCCTTTCAAGTATTAATGCATCCAGTCCAGAAAGTCATCCCGTTCTTTAGACTCAAGATAAGAAACCAATTGCTCGTTGGTAGAAAGAAATCTGATTATATTATAATGGAGTCATGGATAGTTCAACTAGTTCACATAAAATGTCATTGAAAATGTATATTCTTTGACCTCTGCTCTCCTTGCTCTCCTGTTTCCAGATTCTGCAAAGAAAGGCGTGGAAGGGGAAAAAGGGGACTGGGTGAGGAAAGCTACAGCTTCTCATCATAGAAGGCTTTCTTAAATTGCCAAGGCCTCCCCTTTACCCTCTCATTAGATGACCCCAAAGCCTTGGGCAGTGGAGAAGGCAAGTGTCCCTCTTGTAGAGCTAGGGGAACTGAGATTCACAGAAACCCAGTAGTTTGCTTGAATTAAGTGGAGACTTAGGGAGTTTTAGCTGAGGAGTGCACCATAGCCCAGTGGTTGGGAGTACAGACTGTAAGGATTCGTGTCTGCTTAGACCAAAACACAGCTCTATGTGTCTCAGCATGTGACCTTAGGGAAGTCACCTATTTCTTGTGCCTCATTTTCCTCATTTAGAAGTACCATTAACGTTCATAGGGTTGTTTAAGTGAGTTAAAATGTCATATTAGAAGTTTGCGTATAACAAGTTAGGTGCTGTGTAAGTATTTGCTGCTCTTAAAAAAAGAATGTTTAGAGTTTAGCATCCTTATTTCTCTAACTTCCAAAGTGACTTCTAATACAGGTTCTAGTTTTTCTACCATTATTTTTGTCTACTCCACCCAGAACTTGATGGGCTCTTCTCCCTCAGCTAGCAGCGTTAGCCTCTCTAACCTGCTAGTCTCCTAATTGGAGATTACCTTCTAATCCCACCTGATGAGCTGTTAATTCTTCTGCCTGCCAATTCCAGATTTCTGTTGGGTTTCGTGCCTATTTTTCTGTCTAGTATTTGACTTGTATTTACTTCTTCAACCTTAGTTCTCTTGTTTTTAAAGTTTTGCTGTTTCTTCTTGGGAAATATTTCAGTTTTGAACTTTAGTTACTGACTTCACACTCTGAACTTGGCCACATACTATGCTCTGAATGTCCTAGCTGAGTCTAACTGGCACACCCTCTGAGAAGGTGTACCTTCTCTATCCTCACAGCAGATAAGCCCCTTCGGGTGGTTATACTCTTTCTCAGAACTCTGACATGACTGGAATTTTGTCCCATATAGCAATGTCTTTTGGAATTTGTATCCAAGTGAGAGTGGAGTGAAGGTAAATTGTGCCCACTGGTTTCCAGGTGTGGACTCCTGCATGTCTTACTTTAGGAAGTCAAGGTACAGTTAAAGAGCTGTCCCCAAGAGAGGCCAGCTGGGTGCTGTTAGTCTGGCAAAGAATCTTTCTATGCTTTGAAGGGATATTCCAGAGTCTTATCTTCGATTTGGCAGTGTCTCAGGTTTTAATTTTTGTTCACCTGGAGTTTCAGAGATGCACTCCTTGTTAATCAAACTCTTGAGAAAGCCTTTTCTCTAAATGCAGTGGGAGATATACCCCTTAGCTTGCAAGCCAGCTATATGGAAGCATAAAGAACCACCCTCTGTGCTAAAACTAAATTGCAGTAATAGGTCAGAGAAACACTTGGCATATATGAAAATGGAATGAGGATTCATTTCATGAATCAACTCTGGTAGTAGCTATCTGGAGGGCCAATGTTGGGGAACAGTTGGATTCATCAGGCAAGAGTTGGGATCCCACAGTTGATATCTGCTTTATGCATAGGAGGGGTAAATGAGGCCCAGGATTTTTCATTCTTCAACTAGAACATTTCTTTTAGAGACCTCCCTGGTGGCACAAGGGATTAAGTCTCAGTGCTGTCAAGAATTCAAGCTGTCAGGCTGTCAAGCTGTTAGTCTTTTGGCAACTGCTGCTGCATGATTTTGATCCCTGGCCAGGGAGCTGGCCCACACAGCACAGCAGACCTCTTCTGTCTCGCCCACTGCTCCCCTCAGCAGTGTAATTCAGTAGATCTGCTTGTTCTTCCCATTCTGTCTCTGGTGAATCCTCTCACCCCCTCACACCTCTGGCCTACACCCCAGTTCTTGTATGCATAAATCTTAAAAAAAAAAAACTAAGTCATTTCTTTTAACTCTAAGTTAGTACAGTATATTGCTTCCCTTAACTGTAGGGATAGTTTTCTTAAAAAATGGTGCTCATTGTTTAGTATTGAATATCTTTGGTTCTGTAGAAATACCTTGCTTTTTTGTAGATTCCATTCAAGGCCCTGTCCTCCTGTTACACATTATTCCTTAGTCTGTTCTTGATTTTGAGTCTTTCTTTTGTGTTCTAGCCCCTAGAATATTCTTTGGGCTCTTTGATTGGACTAGGAAATTTCTCCTAACCATGTTTCCTTGGTTATAATTTACATACTATTTTAAAATGTCAGTTAGATTAGTACATTCTGTGTATACTTTTATAAGTGCTTTTTTTTTAAAGATTTATTTATTTATACATACAAGCTGGGGCACAGGCCAGAGACGTGGGGCAGTGAGAGGGTTCACCAGAGACAGAGTGGGGAGCAGAATAGGCAGATCAGAAATACACTGCTGAGGGGAGCAGCGGGCGAGGCAGGAGAGGTCTGCCACACCATGTGGGATTCTCCCCGGCTGGGTATCGAACTTGCTGCCGACAGCTCCACAGTGCAGCGCCCAACCAACGCGCCACCAGGGAGGCCCTATACGTGCTTTTTCATGGCCATAAACTGAAATTCTAGAAGCTGGAATATGTGCAGGATACCTTCTGAATAGCTAACTGTGGTAATTGTTAATCATCAAGTAATTCATCAAGCTCTATGGTCTTCTTAGCTTACCAGTTCAGGTGATAATTATTTATTCCAAGCTGCCCACTGTGTTGCTGACTATCTCTAGGTGTGTGTGTAAGTTGCTGAGTGGCAAGCCATTTGAGAACAAGGCTTGAATTCTTAGCTTTAAAGTAAGTTTTGTGATTCTCTAAACCAATGATTCTCAAGATATGTCAGTATTATAATTTTGTATTGGGAAAATTGTTTTAGGAATATAAGCTATGAAAAGTAAAATAATTGGGCCTCCCTGATGGCGCAGCGGTTGAGCGCTGCGCTGTGGAGCTGTCTACAGCTCGTGATGCGAGTTTGACGCCCGGCCGGGGAGAATCCCACATGGTGCGGCAGACCTCTCCTGCCTCGCCCTCTGCTTCCCTCACCAGTGTATTTCTGATCTGCCTGTTCTGCTCCCCAGTCTGTCTCTGGTGAACCCTCTCGCCGCCCCACGCCTCTGGCCTGTACCCCAGCTTGTATGTATAAATAAATAAATATTTAAAAAAAAAGTAAAATAATTGGCTGAGGATATATGGAGAGGGTAGTTCATCTGGATGGTAAGGGTGTATGTATTAGAATTTCTGGGAGGGTGTGTGTGAACTTTTTATGTTGACCAAATAGGAGCATGGATTAAAAGTTGGAAAATGCCTTTACCAACCATAAAAGTTGATGGGGTTGGGAGTGGTGAGGGGTTACTATTCCTTGACCTTAGTCTCATGATTAGAGGGTAATAAAAGTAGAAAGAATATTTATTATCTTGCCCAATGCCTGTATTATCTGGTGAGGAATGCTATGTGAATTATGTAATCTCACCAGATAATAAAGGCAATGGGCAGATAATAAGTGTTCATGAACCTCTGAAGACTAAGCTTAAACAGTTTCCTCCAAATGTCTGACCTTGGACAGGTCATGTAACATCTTAACCTTAGTTTCTACATGAATTTTTAGGAATCTCCTTTTTAAAGTCTTGGTGCAGGGCCTCCTTGTTGGTGCAGGGGGTTAAATCTCAGCCCTATCAAACTATCCGCAGCCACTCCAGCATGGGTTGGATGCCTGGCCAGGGAGCTTCCCACATGGCGCAGCAGACTCTCCTGTCTTGCCTGCTCCTCCCTCAGCAGTGTATTTCAGTAGATCTTCCTGTTTTGCTCCCCACTCTGCCTCTCGTCCCCCCAACCCCCCCCCCCACACCTCTGGTCTACACCCTAGTTCTTGTATGCATAAATAAATAAAAATAAATATTAAAAAATAAATAAAGTCTTGGTAAATAAGTGAGGAGATACATGAAAGCACTTGATATATAATAGTTTCTCAACTCTTAGTGGAGTTTGAGTTGAAACACTGTGATCTTTTTTGTTTTGGTTTTTTCCCTATGTGGCTAAGATTTAATCTATTTTCAGATCTTTTACAGATTAACTCACAGGGAACAGATTATTCCTGCCTTTTATTTTAATTATTCTTTCATTTATCCTCTCCTCCATTCACCAGTTAGTTTTCCATCTTTAAAAAAAAGTGTCAATAATTCTCAGATGTTTATGACACCTTGTTTTTATAATAATCAAGTATTAACCCTGGTATTGGAAATTCAATAAATGTGCAGGCAGGCCATGACTGTTTATGATAGAATGTAATAATAAAGAAAAACTACAGACAACATACCTTTCACTTGAATTAGTTCCAAAACAACTCTCTGAGACAGGCCCTATTATTAATCCCTTTGTTGGATTGAGGAATGACTATTCAGAGAGGTCATTTGACACACAGATATACTAGTCTAAGGTAATTACCATTTACATAAAATCACATGTTCAGAATAAAAGAAGTAAGCTCTCAGATGAGCAATGATTACAAGATTTTATTTTATATTTTAAAGATTTATTTTATTTATGCATACAAGAACTGGGGTATAGGCCAGAGGTGCGGGGGTGGTGAGAGGATTCACCAGAGACAGAGTTGGGAACAGAACAGGTGGATCTATTCAAATACACTGCTGAGGAGAGCAGCAGACTAGACAGGAGAGGTCTGCTGTGCCATGTGGGTCAGATCCCTGGCCAGGGATCAAATTCATGCCACAATGGCTGACACTGAGACTTTAACCCCTATGCAACCGGGGAGGCCCCTGCAAGATTTTATTTTAAGTGTATCTTTGGTTTTCTTACAAATGGTAAGGTGCCAAAACATTAAAGTGGAAAACTATGGAAATAAACCTTCTACTGCTTCAGGAAAGGTGGGAGGTATAAGTCAGAGTTTAAGAACTGCTCCAAATCACCGTGGAAGAGAAAAGGACTCAACCAGATTAAGAGTGGGTTTTATTAGCATTTGTGACTTGCCGTTTGAAGCCCAGAAGATTAGACTTCTATGTATAGACTGTTCTCCACATGCAAATGGCTTGTTCCTTCTTGACTCTGAGATGTTGTGCATAATTCCACATGTAGTTGGATCATGACTGACCTTTGACCCATGTATACGTGTTTTAGGTTATTTGTTCTTACCGGTTATTTTCATATTTACTTGACATTTTTTCCACCTCTTTGTTATTCCATTTGCCCTTTTAAAAGGGAGCTTAAGTCCTAATTATAGTTATCATGATGCCTTTTACCTTTTACTTGCTTTTTCCACTCTTTCCCAAGTCAGTCAATTTAGACATTGTTAGCTTTTGGAATTATAATCATCAGAATAATATTTTAATTGCTCCTTTTCTAAACTAGAAAAAATGACTCTTGGGATTTTCTCAATTGCTGTCAAAATAGTTCACTTGCAGCAGTTTTTGAACTACGATGTTAATAGTAGATAATTTCAGAAATGCTTAAGAAAGTATAAAGAAGAGAATAACATTGCTTCTTGGTATATTTCCTTATCTTCTATGAATATTCAAAACAAACTGGGAGTTGGTTTTTCCTGTTCTTAAGATCGCTCACACCTGTGGTTCCTCATAATCATAACATTGTCCCTACACGTCATAGTAGGTAAGCCACCTGCAGGCAGATGATTTCTTTAGTTACCCATTCCTCCCATTGCTATTCGGCTCTCACGCTGCCTCTTTCTGCCAGCTTATTCCTGAGGCAGGCGTTTGGCTTTTTTGAGTGTCTTGTTGTTAAATGCCTAATTTTTTATGAAAGTAATAGTTATTTTATGGTCCTGTGTTTAGGTATTTATATGTGTCAATCTCTTTAATCCTCTTAGCAACTCTGAGATAGGAACTATTTTCCTCATTTTACAGATGAGGAAACTAAAGCCTGAAAGGATTAATTAACTTTAAACCCAGACAGCCTAAATACTGTGCTCTTGACTGGCATTCTTCATGACCTTTTCAGGGAGTAATTTACTGGGGGTAGCAGGTGTGTGAGGGGGTTTAAATAGTGTAAACATGATCTTTTGCTAATTTTATTGGGGCATTGTCAGTAAGTATAATAACAGTGTACTTGGGACTTGGATTATTGCTGCATCAGAGATTCCCTTGGCATATCTTTAATTCAAATAGCACAGAGATTAATGTTTAATTTCACTCCTGTGTGAGCATGGTTTAAGTATTTTACATTTGTCTTATAGAGCGGTTTTAATTAATAATTCTTGTTTATTAACAGTGGGCCACAATACGAATTGAAAAAGGAGTCCCAAAAGAGTCGGTTCTTAAAAACACAGCTTCTGGTGGTAAGTCTTTCTATTCATTATGATTGTTAAATATCCAACTTGGGTAGATTTAGCCAGTTTGAACTTGAGATAGGCAGAGAGTTAGTACATTCTAAGGGCCTGACCATTTATTATCCTCTTCTTTAGGCAAAGTAGCAGCTGCCTGAGTTTTGCATGAGTTTTTACTATAAAGATGGTAATATGTGTGGTTCATGTACGTGTTCTTACAGAGTATTTCTAAAGACTTGCATATTAAAAATGGTTGCCCATGGTTTTAAAGATGTAGTCAGTGGCATTTACACCTCTGTTGGGGTTTCATTATAACCTTTTTCTAACTTCTGGTTACCAAAGTATCTTCCTCCAAATACTATTTCTTGCTAAAGGTTGATTAGTAATACATCAAATAAAATAGAACTCTTCCATGAAATAAGCTTGGAAGTCACCACATAATTATGCCTTCCTTTTGGCAGGGTATTATAGCATAGAAACAATTGCTCAGAAAAGTCCTGCAGTAAGAAAATTGTTTAAAATTTTTAGACTGAGCTAACCAGTCCCTGTTCTCTTTGTGTGCCTTGCCTTTGACCCAGTAAACCCTCTTTCACTTGGGATCAGAATTTTAAGAATCATTTAAGACACTGGGCTTATTAGGGAGGGGAACAGAAGTCTCTGGAAGCAACAACTATGAAATTAGGAAGAAATAAATGGCGAGGTTTGATTAAAAACCAAGGCTTTATGTATTTCTCAAAAATAATTGTTGAAATACTTTTATGCCCGTGTAATTTGGGGTTAAGGAAGATCAGAATGTCAAAGATAGCACTAGAAGGAATTTGTCTTCTGGAGGTTTTTCAAAAAATTGTAGAAATTGTACATTCTAGTGCATTTTGAAAAAAAAAAAAGGTAGTAGAGTGAAAACATCTATAATTTTGTGTAACTGGATTGTTGGTTTTTTTTTTTTAACTTTTTTTTTTTAAAGATTTATTTATTTATGCATGCAAGCTGGGGTAGAGGCCAGAGGTGTGGGGCGGCGCGAGGGTTCACCAGAGACAGAGTGGGCAGATGGACAGAAATACACTGCTGAGGGGAGCAGTGGGCAAGGCAGGAGAGGTCTGCTGCACCATATGGGAATCTCCCGGGTTGGGCATCGAACTCACGCTGCAGCGGTGGACAGCTCCATAGCGCGGCGCTTAACCGCTACACCACCAGGGAGGCCCAATTTTGTGTAACTGGATTGTTGTTATGTTCACTTGGCTGAAGCAACTAGTATTGCTTCATGGTATGAATTTAAACTTCAAAATATTATCATTAGTAACATTTTTGTAAAGATTGTCTACTTTAATTATGCTCAATCCCTTTGTCATTGCTGGATACTTCTCAGACATAACAGAGCTACTATTTTTTTTTCCTGAATATATTTTAAAATCTGTGTCCTTAGCATTTAAGGACATAACAAACTTTATTTCTGTTGTATTTGGTGAGACTTTGGGCTGTCATTAATCTTGAATGAAATTCCAAGGACCCTGTAGGTTGGGGGTGGTGGTAGTGCTTGTCTTGAGCCATGAATCTAAAAGGGCACAAAGTGTTTCGAATTTTAGATTAAAAGGACTGAAATATAGAGGAAGGTATCCAGTAGCATTAGTTTTTTTTAATTTAATTTTATTTTTTAAAGATGTATTTATTTATGCATACAAGCTGGGGTGTAGGCTGAGGTGTGGGGTGGTGAGAGGGTTCACCAGGGACAGAGTGGGGAGCAGAACAGGTAGCTCTACTGAAGTGCACTGCTGAGGGGAGCAGCGGGCGAGGCAGGAGAGGTCTCCTGTGCCATGTGGGAATCTCCCTGGCCGGGTATGGAACTTGAGCTGCAGTGGCTCTGCATAGCTTCTTAGTGCTGCGCTTAATCCGTTGAGCCACCAGGGAGGACCCAGTTTAGTTTTTTTAGGGAAAAAAAAGTTTTTATAAGGAAGTGGATGTTTTTGCTAGTTGGATTTTTCAGCATAAAACTATATTTTCTACTTTTTGTCTGACTTTTCCATGGTACTTCCAGGAAAGTGTAGGATAGAAAGTATAAATCATAATGGTTGAGAGTAAGGCTGATAACCACAAAATTTATCATCTATCATCCAGAGTGACTTCCCCTCCCTGGCTTGATGACATCTGTCTTTATTGGGGACCTGATACCTGGTACCCTGGACCCTCCTTGCCTCTCCCAGCTTCCTTTCTAGGCGCCTCGCTAGTGCTGCTGCTGTCTAAAGTGCAGGCCTCAGTAAAAGTGCAGGTGCCTTTTTGTCTTTGTCTAAGTGAGTAGAACCTTTGGGTGACTGAGGGTCCCCCTACCCCATCATGCCATCCCATAGCCCCCTACCTCACTACTGGCTATGGGCTACTGGCTATCAAATCAATAGAATAGTTTTCATTCACCACTTTTTGATGACCCGCAAGTCGAATTTTTTTCTATAGTTTATCATCACAAACCTGGCCAGACTGCACATCGGAAACACCTGGCACCCCAGGGCAAGCTCAGTGCTAGCACCGCTACCCAGCTCAGGCCCAGCACTGCTGTGGCCGTCTGCGCTGCTCATACTTGACCCCGCCCTTCCTTTTAGCTTGTGAAATTGGGAGTTGACCGTTGCAGTGATTAAGCATTTACTCCACGTGAGGTGGATGGGGTATCCAAAGATGAGTAAGACAGTGACCCTGTGGGGAGGCAGGCATCCGCAGGCCCTGTGATGCATGCTTAAGTAGGTGCCTAATCACGAGATCTAATTTAGGCTCTGAGATGTCCTGCTCTCGTCTTTGTTAATCCCACAATTCTGTGTGGAATGCACCTCCACTCCCATCCTGGTTTAAGTGCTGCTTGGGAAGTCCTGTTATGGGGTGTGTGCCCTGTTGATACATCCGGATGTTTGAGGCCAGCAGAGAGGTAGTGGCATTCTAGGCAGATTGGCTGAGGATGATGAAACACAATGAGCGCTGTGTGCTTGGCTGGTGCAATCTTTTGCGTTAGAAGCATCATGTCTCAGTACTCCAGCCAGTAACGCCCCAAGTCAGTGTCCAGTGGTCAAAGTTTAGGTCAGCGGCTTGGGCAGGCCAAAGGCCCCAGGGAGGCAGGTGTGATTCTGAGATGTCTCTGAATGATACAGTGTTGATGATAGGTTTGGGGAGCTGAGAGGGAAAATAGTTGTATTTGTTGTGTACCAAAAAATTCCTCCTGATACTCTTTTACTTGATGAAAGATTTTTTTTGGAAACACTTCAGGCCTCCTGTTCCAGTCAAACCCCTGTTACATTGTGTTTCTTCTGTGCTTTCAGTGAATGAGCCAACGGAAAGCTAAACTGAGGGAAATAATATCTTTGTGGTTATATCTCTTCTGTTTTCAGCCACATTCTATTGTGTCATCTATTAAAAAACTAATCTACTGAGCTTCAGATATGGTCTCTTGAAGAAGCTCTATTATTGCACCATCCTCTTTTAGCGCTAAGAACTTTTCCTCATTGATAGTACCCTCATTGATTGCCCCTTCAAGTAACTGTTATACTGACATTCAGCTTCAGTGGCGAACACAACTACCCTAGTTTTTGTTACTTGAGAATGTATGTGATAAGAGGACACAATAAGGCAAAGGTAATGGCTCATTTGTATCAGTTGTTTTATGTTTTTTTAAAGATTTATTTGTGCATGCAAGAGCTGGGGTGCAGGCCAGAAGTGTGGGGGATGGGTGATAGGGTTCACCAGAGTCGGAGTGGGTAGCAGAACAGGCAGATTGACTGAAAAACACTGCTGAAGGGAGCAGTGGGTGAGTCAGGAGAGGTCTGCTGCACCATGTGGGTCTGCTTCCTGGCTGGGGATGGAACTCATGCTGTTGTGGCTGCTGATAGCTTCATAGTGCTGAGACTTAACCTGTTGTGCCACCAGGGAGGCCCTGTATCTGTTGCTTTAGTCCCACTCCAATCATAGGACAAATGCTGGGGCCCTGGGACATGGTCTGATTGTGATTTTAGCAAATTTTATTTTGCTCTATTCATAAATAGTGCAAGGGACTCTTTGACTAGTGGGAGCTATAGCCTCACTCTTGGGGTCCTTGACTGATTTCCAGACCTATGCTATCATCAATGAATCAGTTATTAATTTTGATTGTAATTGCAATTAAGCATGTCATTCTCATAACTCAACTTTAATTCTACTCTAATTGCATTGTGGTACTAGGGCATTTTGAATGATGACCAACCAAAAGTCAACAGGCAGGAATAAAGGTCTGCAGTTGCCCTTGCCCCAGGAGTGAGTCACAAATGATGCAAATAAATGAAGGAGGTGGTTTAGTCATTTTGGCATTGTTCCCTGGAAAGTGTTGCTGGCCTGACTCAGCACTGTGGGCAGTGGGAAGTACGTGCTACCTCCTCAGGTCTTCCAAGTTGCCCTTTGCAGCGGGGGTGAGAACACACATACACACACAGAGATTTTGGGGTCACATGGCCTTTGATTAATTAAATCCCTGTGCTCAATTTCTCTTCTGTCTCCCAAGCTCCTCCTTTCATACCTCCTCTTCCCTAACTAAGAACAAAATGCTTTAGGGCACGCTTCTGATGGTGTGCCAGTTCTAATTCATGGTGTCTAACATTTCCCTCTGACTTTACTTTTCCGTAGAAAAATTTTTTTGTGAGACTTGACTGACCATGTTGTTACTTGTATAACATTGATTCTATGAACAGTCGTCAAAATTTCTTGACTTCACAGAAAATAAAGGGTAATATTTGATCACAGAGTTTTGAGGATATAATTTTTCCATATTAATTGTGTCTTTGGTAGACTGTTTTTGATAGTCTGCTTCAGTCAGCTAAATTTAGTATTATTGTCTTGATATAAATTCTCTGAGTATAGATCATTATCTATTGTCCTCAAGATTAGGGAGTATTAATGCCTTTACTGGGGTTTCTTAATGATAAATTAATGATAAAACACTGGACCTTGGTAGTTACTTTTTTTTTTTAAAGATTTATTTATTTATTTATTTATTTATTTATTTATTTATGCATTCAAGAGCTGGGGTGTAGGCCAGAGATGTGGGGGTGTGTGTGTGAGAAGATTCACCAGAGACAGAGTGGGGAGCAGAACGGGCAGACTGAAATATACTGCTGAGGGGAGCAGTGGGCGAGACAGGAGAGGTCTGCTGTGCCATGCGGGAATCTTCCTGGCTGGGGATCAAACTCATGCTGTTGTGGCTGCTGATAGCTTCATAGTGCTGAGACTTAACCCCTTGTGCCACCAGGGAGGCTCTTTTCTAGTTATTGTTATCCAGTGACCAGATGTGGGAGAATCTTAGGTTGAGATTTTCCTTTATCGTGGACGTGTCTATCTGATTTTATTAGTCAGCCCTTAATAGTGAGTATTGGTGATGATGATGGCAATTTTCAAACATACATAAAAGTAGAAAAAGAGCATAATGAGCCTCATATAGCCAAATTCAACATTTGTCAAGATTTTGCCATATTTGGTTCATCTATCATTCTTTCTTGGTAAAGCATATATTTAACACAGACACAAAATTTTATGTCTTTCCTTGCATTTCTCACAAATTTAAAAAAATAGCTACCATGCTACTATCCCTTTAACAATGTAATGAATTCTTTTTTTTTTTAATAAAGATTTATTTATGCATACAAGAGCTGGGTGCAGGCCAGAGGTGTGAGGTGGTGAGAGGGATCACCAGACACAGAGTGGGGAGCAGAACAGATAGACTGACAGAAATACACTGCTGAGGGGAGCAGCGGGTGAGGCAGGAGAGGTCTGCTGCCCCATGTGGAATCTCCCTGGCTGGGCATCAAACTTGCGCCACAACTGCTGACAGCTCCACAGCGATGCACTTAACCTGTTCCACCACCAGGGAGGCCAACAAATGTAGTGAATTCTTTATGTCATCTAATATACAGTCCATGTTTAAAGTCCTCTAATAGCTTCAAATTATCTTACAATTGATTTGTTTGAAATGAGATTAGGTCTTAACCCACACATGTTTATTTTTAGACACTCCTTTTTTGACATTAGAAAGTTTTTGTAGGGACAGAACTATAGATTGTTGCTCTTGGAATGAGAATTCCTTCCCAGCAGGGAATTCTGAAAAAATTCTCTAGTGGTATTGTGATTTATAATAGGAAAAACATATTTGATCTTCACCACCACTTCTGGCACAGAGCTCCTTAAACCCTTGGATTTAAGTCACAAACACCCAAAAGGTGCGTTTTGCTATGCTAATGAAAGGACTTTTGGAAAGTCCCCTGATGAGGGTTGGGGGGAGGAATGCTTGCCTGGGGAGCCAACCATGTGATTAAGGGTTGGAGCTTTAGCCTCAGTCCTCAACTTCAGGGAGGAATTGGAGATTGAGTTCAGTATCACCAATGGCCGAGGGTTTAATTAGTCGTACCAAGGTAATGAAGCTTCATGAGACTCCCCCACTGAGGGGTATCACCTCACACTGGAGGGTGGTGCTCCTGAGGAATTCATGGGAGTCTTCTACCCCTTCTCCATACCTCGCTCTATGCTCCCATCTGGCTGTCCTGAACTACATCCTTTTATAATAACCCAGTGATATAGTAAGTAAATGTTTCTGAGTTCTGTGAGCTGCTCGAGCCAATTGATCCAACCCAAGGAGGAGTTTTTTGGAAACTCCGTGAAGATAGTGTCAGAATTGAGTTGAATTATTTGACAGTGTCTGAGAATTGGTGGTGTACAACTCTCCCCTGCTGGAATTGGTTGTCAGAAGTTTTAATACTCTACATTTTTACACTCAAATCTTAATATAGCTTTGTAGAAGGCAAATGTTGGATTTTTTTTTTTTTTTGCTTATTTGAAAACCATAAGATCAGTTTTATGTATTTTCTGAAGTGCAGTATAATGAAAACATACTTCAACCACTTTGTACAGCAGTTTGGCAAATTGATAGCAAAGTTGCAGACCTAGTACATTCTAACCTCACAATTCTATTTCTGAGATTTTGAACCTACCCAAACACTCAGCATGTGTGTATTAGAAGACAGCTTACAGGTGTTTACAGACTGTGGAAAAGAGGAGACATCCCAGGTACCCGGTAGGTGGAAAATTAAAATGTAAACTGGTTTATTTATAGTATCAATATATGACCGTCAAATGAATTAACTCGTTTTTATATGAAAAGAACAAAGACAAATCTCAGTGTTGAAAGAAAAGAAAATGCATAGTATGATCACATTTATTTAAAATTTAGTACCAGATATAGGTATTATTTATGTAGATATGTGTCGATAAGCGCAAAATATATGTGGAAATAATAGGAAGGTGGGGATGTGGGCTTTAACTGTATCTGATATTTCAAAAAATATCTGCAACAAATGTAGTAAAATCCTTTGTTAAAGTCATTTTATTTGGTTAGTCATATATATGCTTTTAAAGATTTATGTATGCATACAAGAAATGGGGTGTAGGCCAGAGGTTTGGGAGAGTGAGATAATTCACCAGAGACAGAGCAGGGAGCAGAACAGGCAGATCTACTGAAATACACTGCTGAGGGGAGCAGCGGGTGAGACAGGAGAGATCTGCTGAGCAATGTGGGAATCTCCTTGGCAAGGTATTGAACTCATGTTGCAATGGCTGCTGATAGCTTCATAGGCTGAGACTTAACCCATTGCGCCACCAGGGAGGTCCCAAACATATATTTTAGATATAAAAGTTAGCAAAGCACAACCAAATAAATTATCAATAATCATTCAGCTAGAGTCTTCAGTCTGACTTGTGGAACTAGGTTTATGTGAATAGAAAATAGGTACCTGTCTGGGTGTGTGACTGATGGTTACCTGCTCCCAGACACAGCTCCATCCTACCTGACCATGTGCCTGGGATTTAAACTTAAATCTCTGAAACATAAGAGTCAATCAAAGCGTATTCTCTCTTAGAACTTGGTTTATCATCTTCAGCTCCACTGACGTTTTTGGACAGAATAAATTTTTTTGTTTTGTGGTGTCTTTTGCTGAGATGTCAGCAGTATCTCTGGTCTCTATCCACTAAATGACAGTGGCATACCCCAGGTGTGACAACCAGCAGTGTCTCTAGCCTAAGCCGAAGGATTACCTAGAGGGAAAAATCTTCTCCCATTTCAGCCCTCCCTTTAACCCTTTGTGGACTTCTGCTCTTAGAGAATCATGTATTAATCTGTCAATACCCACCATATTAGCATAATTTATTTCATTTTCCAACAAATTGGCCCTTGCAAGAACAGAGTTTGATTTCTATACTTTAAAAAAAAAACGATTTATTTATGCATGCAAGAGCTGGGGTGTAGACCAGAGGTGTGGGGATGGTAAGAGGATTTACCAGAGATAGAGTGGGGAGCAGAACAGGTAGATCTACTGAAATACACTACTGAGGTGAGCAGTGGGTGAGGCAGGAGAGGGCTGCTGTGCCTTGTGGGCAGCTCCCTGGCCGGGGATTGAACTCGTGCTGCAGTGACTGCTGATAGCTTCATAGTGCTGAGACTAACCCGTTGCGCCACCAGGGAGGCCCCTCTATACTTTTTTGGTAGCTAGTTTGGGAAAGAATGGAATGCAGATAAGGCTCTGAGAGCCTGTGTGGATGACAGGATTAGAGCACTGGATGTTGGAAGAGGAGGAACTTCCTCAAGACAAGTAAGCGAGACAACAGAATTATGCTTCAAACTTCACCTCATAGTCTAACAAAAATACACTGTCTCTTTTAGAGGGCCCTTTACTTTAGAGTGGATTAGAGACTTGCTTTTAATTATGGTCTCTAAGCCTCTGAAAGTAAATGACTTTTAGCTTTTAATTCTGGCCAACAGTGAGTAAGCAGAATGGAATGATTCTAGAAGGAAGGGAAGCGGTAGATGGCCAGACTGATGAATGGTCTTAACTGCAATGTAAAATGATGGGAGGGGAGAGAGATCAAGTCCTAAATCACAGAAAGGAGACTCCCATCATTAGAAAACAGTTAGGAAGCTCATACAATACACTGTGTTATTTTTTAGCTTGGTTTTCTTCTCACATAGTAGTGAGACAGTAGATGGCATCCCCTGTGTCCTATTCCTATATTCTATATTTTTTTATCTTTTGTAATCTTTATCCCATTTTGGTACCCCTCTGTGCTCAAATCTGAATTTCCCCCCTATGATCCATATCATGAATTGCCTTATAATTATTTTCTAACTTTCATTAATCCCATTTATAATTTATAATTCTTATATTTATGGCTTCTAATTCCTAATTTCCATTGGAAAAGATCCATTTTGCTCTTGAAATAATCTCCTGCTCTTGCATTCTCTGATTTATTTCTTTGAAGTTAGTTTAAAAAACGCAACCAGTATAAGCAGATTAATATAAGCAAATATAAGCATAACATTAGCAGATTTTAAGCCTTTCTATCCTCAGCACTAACTTGCCATTGAAACTCTTTAAGATTTAGCTCCCTCAGCCCCAAACTCCTCAGCAGTTTACAGGAGGGTGCCTGCATTTTAGGATTATGGTTTGAAAAAGCTGGATGAGAACTGAGACTTAAAGATTACTTGAAAGTGAGAAGATGGTAGGATCACATAACAGGAGAGTCGATTCAAGAATATATCCCCTACTTGCTTAGGCAAATTCTCTTTACTGTTGGAAGGAGCCGGCATCTATTGATGTACCTCTAGATATTTGAGAATTTTGGGAGAGATAACAATTACATAACAGAACTCATTTCATTTTTTTTTAGCAGTGCCTTGTCTTGGTTGTAAAATCGCCTACAAAAATTCTAAGTGTCTGTTTCAGTGTTCAATCTGTCTTTATGTAGTGTTTTTCTCTAGATGTAGAAGTATCTGCTTGTGGGTCACTTGCTTTGTAGGGAGAGAAAGCAAGAACCGCTCTTTGTCATATCTTTTATTCAGCAGCAACCTTCACCTTCAAGTCCTTCACCTTTTCTCCTTTATCTAAGAGTTTATAGGGCCTCCCCGGTGGCGCAGCGGTTAAGCGCTGCGCTGTGGAGCTGTCGGCAGCGGCGACGTGAGTTCGACACCCGGCCGGGGAGAATCCCACATGGTGCGGCAGACCTCTCCTGCCTCGCCCGCTGCTCCCCTCAGCAGTGTATTTCTGATCTGCCTGTTCTGCTCCCCGCTCTGCCTCTGGTGAACCCTCTCGCCGCCCCACACCTCTGGCCTGTACCCTAGCTTGTATGTATAAATAAAAAATAAAAATAAAAATATCTAAGAGTTTATAATAACATTTACCAGTTTTCTTCATGGAGCTCCCAGGTCACCACAAGTTCTCAAATGAACAAGCAGGAGGGGGTCAGGTTGCCAAAACAGCTTTGTACCCAGAAGGCTGGGGAGATGGGAGGCAGGTGGTGGGGTTCTGTGTGTGGTGAGAATAGGTACTTTGGAAAGGTGAGAGCCCAGTGGACTTGTGATTAGACAGATCCTTTTCTTGGATTGGGTCGCAAGTATCCATGGATGTCTGCATGTCCCGGGGGTGGGCAAGACTCTTAGGCTCTGACCTTCCCCTTGGAGTGCCAGGTGCAGTGTGATACAAACTGTACTCTGGACCCTCTTGACTAACTTTTCTAGATCAGGTGCCTTGTTTTCCTTCTTGTCTTCCTTGAAGCTCTTTTCTCCCCCAAAGTTTGGGCTGCTTAGAAAAGAACTTTAACTCCTTGAGTCCTATTCAGCTTTCTGAAGGTTTCTTAAGGAGCAGAACCAGTGGATGCCTTGTTTGCTGTAACTTCTAGAGAGGCCTGGTAACAAGAGAAAAGAATGGGACGTGGCCTGCTTTTCTTTCAGGGCCTTTGAGCCTTCACCCTGTCTAATCTCCACACTCCTCTCTGAATTTGTTGGGGTGTGCCTTCATGCTTCTCTAGTGTTGAGTGCTGGGCAACCCACTCCTGGTCATTTCACCTAGGAAACAAGAGTGAACACTGGAACTGAGGATGCAGGGGACACCATGGACGAGCTTTGTGGTTGGGGTATTTGGTGCTTTTCCTGTTACATATCTGGAAACTAACTGTATACAGAAGCCAGCAACTGGGAAGAACTGGTTTCAGGGTTTTACAAAAAGTTGAAGGACTTTGGAGATAGTACCTATACCTAGCAAATGATACCCTTCAAGCTATAAGGGAAAACAGTGTCATGGGTGGGATTTCTGGTATTTCTTTGCAACTGGCATTCTCTTGGTTTAAAAAGAGGGGAAGTTGATAATGAGTTCCAGAGACCATGCCTTTAAAAGAAAAGAAATGTGAAAAAAAGAAAATGGATTAAGCTTTAACAGATTTCAGATGGTCCCTGACTTAAATGATTTTCTCTTTATCATGATGCAAAACTGATATTAATTCCACAGAAAGCATAATTTGAATTTGCATAATTTCCTGGGATATTGATGTGTGATATTCTATGATGTGGGACGGGGCTCCTAGTTAGCCATGTGACCACGAGGGTTAGCAAGTGATATTCTACAGAATTTTTTCATTTTCAGTACAAAATTCAATAAATTACAACAGATAGTCGACACTTTATATAAAGTAGACTTTGTGTCAGATGATTTTGCCCAACTGTAGGCCAATGCAATGTTCTGAGCATGTTCAAGGTGAGCCAGGCTAAGCTGTGATATTCAGATTAGGTGTAGCAAGCATTTTTGACTTCTGGTCTTTGGTTTGCTGGTATGAAATGCTATCCTAGGTCCTGGAAGATCTATGCAGACTTTTATTTGACTATGTGTAATTAATACCTCTCACCTATTTGGTACAATATGTAAAGCACTGAAAGTCTTTGCAAAGGGCAAGTGTATGTACCTTTTATTCCAATTGTGGTAAGCTTTCTGATTACTGAATCAGTATCTGTTAGGGTTTCATAAATATTCTTCCCTCTTTCTGCCTCTGCGATGACGTTAGCTCAAATCTGCTTAAATAAATGAACATCCTCATTTTCCATGACTCATGTGTTCAAAACAGTGAGTTTACTTGCCAGTCAGTGACCTCTCACAATTGATAGTAAGTGTGTAGTGCCAGCACACGTTGCAGAATCCCAGCACATGATGGTGTTTAGCCTTTGATGCTCTTATGACCTTTTATACAGAGAGCATGTGCCTAAGATCGCTTATCAGCACAGAAGCACGTGTGTCAGAGAAGGTGCAAGGAGAGAGAAAAACAGCCATTTTGTAATCGGCCAAGATAAAAGAATGAATAGGCTACCCTCCCTCCAGTCCCCCTTTTGGATTAAAAAAAACAGTAGGCTATGGCCTTGCCATTCCACCTTTAGTTCCTCATGACAAGCCACCCATTGTGTCTTTTAACATAAGCCTGATTTAATTTTAGAAACTTAGAAACGCTATTTCATAAGTTTGTAATTCGATCTTATTTTTTGGTCTTTGCTTGTAATTGGTTAAGATAACCCTTTGTCACATCATGGAGTCAGTGACGCATGAGCTAAAGGGAAACAAAAAGGGGGAAATTGGCATTCTGCTGATATGAAAAAATTTGTATGATTTTAAGAAAAAGGGTGTCAGGTGGAAGAAATTATAAGCAAACACAGGAGCCTAGGAGTTATTAGGCCCAGTAACTGATGTAGTTTGACTGGTGTGAGGACTAGTGAAGATGAGTTGAGGTGGAAGGAGCTGAGATTGGATATTTAGTTTTAAGTCAGATGCTAAAAGGCTTAAAATAAATTACTTAAAATAAATTACTTCTTTAGATGAGGGTTCTAAAGTTTTGGGAAGCCAAATGTGAAAAGGGGGTTAAACTGGAAGTGGGTGGGGAAATTGAAGAATAGAAGGAAGGAAGTCGTGTGGAAGGAATGGTCCTTGAACCCCAGCAATGGGGTTAGTGTAGATGTGGGCATCTTGACAGCCATCTAAAACTGAGCTTTCTGATAAAAGACAGGACTATAGATATATTTGAAAGTTGTCTGCAGAAAGTGAAAGTTGAAATGGTAGATTTCAGGAACTCAGAACAGTGAAACATTTACAAAGACTGGAACCAAAAAAATATTATTCAAAAGGGGCAGGAAGACATAAATGGACCAGACAAGGATTAACTAGGAAAGAGAACAAGAGCAAAGGCAATGGAAACATGAGAGCACTAATTTCTTTCACATCCTTTCTCTGCCCATTGACACTCCTTTGTGCTATATTTTTCTCCCAAGAATAGATGATTATCAGCAACTTTTCAGAAAAAAAATTTGAATATTAGTAAACTGCCTGTTGGTGAGCATAGACTCTTGAGATTGGGAGACTGTTAGGGACTTGTAAAGCTAACCCAGAAATTTAATATTTTTGGATAACATTCGAAATGCAAAGCATATCTGAAAATGCAAATCAAATTCCATTGGTTATGTGGAAAGTAGTCAAGTGTGTTTACATTGTTCATTTTTACAGCCCTGAGTTTATGTTGAGCCTTTGGACTGATGAAGAGATTACAGGTGGACACACACTGTCTAGCATGTACAAGTTCTTGTGTAAATATTTTTAAGCTGAGTTTACAGATACTTTAAATGACATTTTTATTTTCTGAATAAGCAGTGCATTGACATGGTTCAAAATCCAACTATATAAAAACAAATGCTTTGGTAAGTGTACCATCTACCCATTCCCTTCTGCTTCTATATTGTGTTAGTTTCTTTTTTTTTTTTTTTAAAGATTTATTTATACAAGCTGGGGTACAAGCCAGAGGCATGGGGCGGCGAGAGGGTCCACCAGAGACAGAGTGGGGAGCAGAACAGGCAGATCAGAAATACACTGCTGAGGGGAGCAGCGGGCGAGGCAGGAGAGGTCTGCCGTGCCATGTGGGATTCTCCAGGGCTGGGTGTCAAACCCGCGTCGTGCGCTGCCGACAGCTACACAGCGCAGCGCTCAACCGCTACGCCACCAGGGAGGCCCTATATTGTGTTAGTTTCTTATGGTTCTTTCCAGTGTCTCTTGATGCTATTTCAAACATGCTATCATAATGCAAATATTTTTATTTTCATACTTGCTAACACCAGAGATGATGTAGCATAAACACTATTCTGAATTTTAGATCTCTAAGATATACTATAATCTTTTCCAAATGGTTATATCATGGTTCTTTTTATCTGTGTTCTGCACCTTTTGTGTTTTAAAAAAAATGCCAACAAGCACATGTCTGTGTTATGAAGGAGACTGCTCTGTCAAACAGCGTTTGCAGTTTTGACTGCTGGCACCAAATTGCCCTTCATTAGTGCTTGTGCCATTTGTATTCTCACTAAAGTGTATGCAGGTGCTTGTTTTCCCATAGCTTCAGCAAGAGCTGAAATAAATGATGTAAATAAATATACATCAAATTTTGAATTTCTACCAATCTGATAGGTGAGAATTAGAAACTCAGTTTAGCCCTACTTTGTACTTCTCTTACAAAGAGTGTGCCTTTGTACACATTTCATGTTTTAGAGCCATTTGTATTCCCCGCCCCCTACCCCCGGGAGCTATCTACTTCTGTCTTTTGGCCATTTGAAAATTTCTCTTTGATATTTGTTTTGATTTGATTTCTAGGACCTTCTCATATATTAGGTGATTGGCTTGTATCTATGCTAAGATACAAATATTTCAGTTTCCATGTGTATTTTTTTCTTTGCTTATCATGCTACTTATATGCAGATTTTTCTCTTTGCATGTACTCAAATTTATCAGTATTTTCCTTTTGTAACTTTTGTATTTGAGTTTTTATTAGAAAGATTTTCTCCTTGCTCATTTTTAAGGGAATTCTTCATTTTTTTTTTATTTAAATGTTTGTTTTGGGCCTCCGTGGTGGCACAAGGGGTTAAGTCTCAGCACTATCAAGTTATCGCCAGCCACTGCAGCATGAGTTTGATCCCAGGCCAGGGAGCTGACCCACATGGCACAGCAGATCTCTCCTATCTCCCCCGCTGCTCCCCTCAGTGTACTTTAGTAGATTTGCCTGTTCTGCTCCCCACTCTTTCTCTGGTGAATCTTCTCACCCACCCTGCATCTCTAGCCCACACCCCAGTTCTTGTATGCATAAATAAATAAAATAAATCTTAAAAAAATAAACATTTGTTTCAGTTGTTCCAGTATATTTTCCAGAAGGCCATTCAGTTGTCATATCACTCTTCAAAAGCCCATCTCTACTCAATTGATTTGAGATGCATCCTTAATGATTTCCTGGATTCCATTATATGTTTGGTTCTATTTCTGAACTTTCTATTCTGTTCCACTTGTCTACTTGTCTTCTCATGCAGTGTCACCGTAATATTTTAATTATTGATAATTCAGTGGATTATTTTAACATTTTATGGGGATAGTAGTTTTTCTTGCTTTTCCTTCCTTGCTTTTCCTGTTCTGGCTTCTTATTTTCTCATATGATCTTGATACAGAAAAAATATTGTTATCTATTTTTACTGCAGTTATATTAAATTTACAAAAGTATGGAAGATATTATCTATGTTGAGTCTTACTTTCCAAGGACATTGTATCTTTCCATTTGTTTAGGTGTTTTTCCTCAGATGTTTTAATGTTTTTCTCAGATGGGTTTTGTTCATTTCCTCCTCAGTTTCTATTTCCTGTTCTTACTACAAATGGAAGTGTCTTCTTCCATATTATCTTCAGATTGTTGTTTTATACATTGGAAAACGTTTGATTTTAGTAAGGTAAACGGATATAAGAGAATTCTCAAACTGTATGTAGGTTTTCAGATTTCCTTTTTATTCAGGTATAAGATTATTTTTATCTTCACACAGGGATAGTTTTACCACTTGATATTCAACCTGGAAAAGATTATATACTTTATTTTTCTCATTGTCTAATAATGCTGGCTGCTACTCCACACAGTGTAGGGTGACAGTGATGCTGGCTGGCAATCCTGTGCCCCCCAGGATTGCCTGTCCTCCTCGTAAGCATTGTTTTGTCTTTGAAGTAGTTTTCCATTTCATGTTAAGTACTTGTTGACCCTTGTTAATTTATTTTATTTTATTTTTTAAAGATTTATTAATTTATGCATAGAAGAACTGGGGTGTGGGCCAGAGGTGTGGGGGTGAGAGGATTCACCAGAGACAGAGTGGGGAGCAAAACAGGTGGATTGGCTGAAATACACTGCTGAGGGTAGCAGCGGACAAGATAGGAGAGGTCTGCTGAGCCATGTGTCACCCTTGTTATTTTAAATAAAAAATGAATGTGGCACTTATCATGCTTTTTTTTGGTCTCTAATACTCTGTATTTCATCTATCTATCTATCTATCTATCTATCTATCTATCTATCTATCTATCTATCTATCTATGTATCTATCTATCTATCTATCGTCATTTATATCTTTTACATTGTGTATTCCCCTTGGGTAACCCACCAGCAGTTTACCCGTGACCCATCACTATAGTCTCTTGTGCTCTTTTCTGCCCCATTTGAGAACATGACTATGTATTTCTCCCTTTAGATGTACGATGCTAAATTAGATTTGAGGCTTAATATTTGAGTCATTTTTGCATTTATGGATTAAGCGGTGCTTGTTCATAAGATGGTACTGGAAACGTTCTGCCAATATCGGAGTTAGGATTTTGCAATCGATCCTAACTTGCTGTTAGGGTATCACCTTCCTATTTTCTCCCCTCCCTACCTTCCATTCTTAGATTTCAGGGTTTGGTAGGATTTCCTGTAAACAGGGCCTCATGCTTATTGGGGGCAGGCAAAATTTTTTTACTTCCCACACTGTTATTTCTTTTGTTTAAGTGATTATCTTCAGAGTGTTTCTCTTTTGAAGTTGGTATTAGTACTATTAGTAAAAAGTTATCCATTTTGTCCATATTTTTATTAAATTCATTTGCTCTAGACTTTGTGCAAATTTGTGTCTTGTGATTTTTATGATTTTCTATTTGTTATTTATCTTTTTTGAATTCTTATTCTGTATTATTATATGTTGGCTCTCTCCCCTGCCCTCATCTTATTTTTAATTGGCTCGAGTAGTTGGGTTTTCTTGATTGGATTAAGTAAACAGTGCCCTTTTTATGTAAGGAAAAAGTTCATTGTAATCCTTAATTGGAGGATCATGAATAGTTTTACGAGTGATACTTTTTTAAAAACAACTGAACAATCATTATTGAATAGCTCTTAGGAAACCATATTATTAATAATAGGTGAAATTGAGCAGAAATGTGCTAATGTGTATCTGTGGACTCCCAATGTGCTAGCACATATTGGCAGTAACTCGGTTCTTTCATCCTAAGTTTTTATCCTCTTAATTACTATAGTTTTTAAGGTGAATGGTTTAATGTTGGTCTATTGCTTGTAGTCAGCAAAATCACATGACCCAAGTAGGGGCAAATTCAGGTTTTATGGAACCTGAAAATTACAGAGTTTGGAGACTCCCTTTAAGAAAAAGAACACACCAAGTTAGACAAAGAACATTGGAAGGGAGTCCTGCAGGTGAGAAGCCCATAGCTGGACCTGATTAGCTTCATGGTCAGTCTTCCTTTGACTCAGAGACCCTGAACTCAAACTTATAGTCATAGCAGGTCTTAGCAGGGTTATTCAAATCAATGGGACCAAAAGAGTTAGAGGTTATTTCTTCTAACACTGGTTGAGTGACAGTGCAGCTTGATGAAGATGACAAAGAGGTAGAAGATTTTAAAATATATCTAACAGTAGCAGCAGTAGAAAATCCAGGGCAATTATCCTTTTTAAACTTTGACTAACTAGCAAGATGCATGGAAGCTGCTTCTGCCTTGAGGACTTGGATACTGGCAAGAATTCTGTATGCTAATGCTATAGAGTCAGAAATTGGACAGAATGGCCTCCTTGGTCAACTCAGACCTGGCTGAATGACAGAAGGGAGGGGGGAGGAGTATTGGGTGGATCGCTACTCTAGGGCTGTTTTTTGTTAGGCTTATTGTGGGAAGGCCTTGAGACCTACCCAAATGGAAGTCAGATGTGTTCCAGACTATAAAATACATATTTCTGCTTGACATTATGCTAAGTAAAATAAGTCAGATACTATATAATCTCACTTATATGAGGAATCTTAAAAAACAAAAAACAAAACAACAAAACCCTAAACTTGGAAACAGACTGCTGATTAGTGGTTGCTAAAGTTGGGAGGTAGGGTTGGGGTGAAGGTGATTACAATTTATAAACTTCCAGTTATAAGGTGAATAAATTCTGGGGGTGTAATGTACACACTGATGACTATAGTTTGCAATACTGATAGTATACTTGGAAGTTATTAAGAGAGTAGATCTTAAAAGTTCTCACCATAAGAAAAAAAGTGTGACTGTGTAAGGTGATGGAGCTAAAGTTACTATGGTAATCATCTCATAATATACTGTATGTGTTTATATATGTGTATATGAACTCTATACACACACACGTACACAATCATTATTTTGTATACCGGAGGCAAATACAACAATGTCTTATATCAATTATTATCTCAATAAAAATCAGAGTGGGGCCTCCTTGGTGGGCAAGAGGTTAAGTCTCAGACTATGATGCAGCCACTGCAGCACAAGTTTGATTCCTGGCCAGGGAGCTTCCCACATGGTGCAGCAGACCTCTCCTGCCTCGCCCGCTGCTCCCCTCAGCAGTGTATTTCAGTTAATCTGCCTCTTCTGCTCCCCACTCTCTCTGGTGAATCCTCTCACCACCCCCACACTTCTGGCCTACACACCAGTTCTTGTGTGCATAAATAAATAAATCTTTAAAAAAAATCAGAGTGGGGGAGATTGCTGCCCCAATTAATAATAGAAAGGGTGACTTAAGTAATAATTTTCCATGATGACTGTTCCAGTCTACGTCTATTTGTGATAGGTGGAGGCCACATAAAGGCCTTCCTGTGTCAAAGTTCCATTCTCCCTCATAGGTAGGATAGATACTAGGAAGAACTGCTACACTGGACTTTCTGTTTTGCAAGGAAGAAGTGGGCCTGATTAATTTTCCCATCAGCTGTGGAGTTGTTGGGAAATATGCATTTGAGGTTGGTCAGAGGGCAAGTTTTGGCCAGATTCACATGGGAGCTGAGACTTTAGGATTTGAAGAAATTTTAGTTTTGGAGTCATAGACTTGGTTTCAAATTTTGGTTCTACTTTTTATTCATTTTGTCGCTCCTGACAAGTTGCTCAATTCCTGAACCTCGGTTTCCTCATCTGTAAAATGGTGATAATAGATAAACCTCAAGATTATGGGGTTTACCTAGTGTATGTATCAAAGGTTTAGCACCTGGCCTAGCATCAGAAAGCATTCAATAAGTGTCAGTTGCCTTCAGGAAGGAAAGTTTAAAAATATTCTTGGAAAGGGTAACTATGATTGGCTAGTCTCTAATTGGGAGAATAGCTAGAAATTTGAGTGACTCTTCAAAGAAACACTGTTCTGATTTTTAAAATATTGAGGCATAATATGAAAATGCACAAACATCAAGTGTTCAGCTGAGGAATTTTGCATGTTTATAGACCCGTGTCCACCAGCCATATCAGACTAAAGACGAGATCTTGGTCTCAAACACTCATAGTCCTCTGCCTTGTGTATTTCACAACACTTTGGTCCTCAGTGTAACCTCTCTTCTGATTTCTTTCATCATCGATCTCTTTTTCCTGGTTTTGAATGTGCATTTCCTTCTCTTTTTCACTCATTATAATGTATATGAGATTTTTCCATGTTGTTTCATGAATCAGTGGATTCTAAAAAAATTTGCTGTGGAGTATTTCTTTATACAAATATATAAAAATTTTGTTTATTGTTGTGTTGATTGACATTTAGGTTATTTAGAAACAGTGAAATGGTGTGCCAAAATGGTTGTGTACTTTCAGAGCAATGGATGAAACTTCCATCTAGTTTGCTAGTTGCTCCATGGCCTCTTCAATGCTTGGCATTGTTTGTCATTTTAATCTTAGCCACTCCGTGTAGTAATATCTCATTTTTGTTTAAAAGATAACATTTTAAGTACTTTTCTTTTGCTATATAAAACAAGACATATACATTACTGAGATATTAGACATTGCAGAATTATAAATAAGAAAATTAAAAATCACCCCATTAAGTCTTATTATCCAGAGGAGACTTAGTATTTTGATTTGGTATGTATATTTTCTGTAAATATGTATGTTTCCCTCTTCGTGTGTCTCTATGTGTATCTAAATATAATTTGCATTTTAATTTAGTAGATCTAGGATTGGACCCTGACTTCTATATCTTTATAGATTCCAAAGATATCATGCTATGTAGCCATGCCTGAGAACTACTTAGTTTGTTTGATTTCTACTCCTCTCCCACAAATGTATTTTAGTGCCTGATCTGGTGACAGCAACTGAATGAAGGAATGCATTTGATTTAGACAAGGAAATTGATCTCAGTGAAATTAACTTTTCAAATGAGTTTCTTCAATGGATTTTAAAAAACATGACATTCATTTTTAAAAATTAGAGAGAATAGTACAATTAATCTTACACCCACAACTCAAAGTCAACAATAATTTGCTTTGTTCATCCTTTTTTACAGTGTTTCCATTGTGGAAGTTTTTTCTTTTAATTAAGATTTTAATTGCAGATACAGTATGCGAGCAATACAAGAAATTAGAGACTACCAATAAGCAGTTAGAAGCACCATAATCTCACCTTCATGTATATCCTTTTATGGAAGTATTTTAAAGCTAATCCTAGAAATTATATCATTTTACCTGTAAATACTTTGGTATGAAGCTCAGAAAGTTGACTTTTATTTTTAACATGACCCTGATACCATTAATACACTTAACTAAGTTAATAACTATCAAACGGATTTTTTAAAAAGTAGGTAGGAAGGAAAGCAGGGGTAATCAGGAAACAAAAGATTGATTGTGAAATAAGTACATTTTAATTACCTTGTTTATGTGCTGGAAACTGTAACTTGACTAATGGCCCAGGGAATTTTTCTGACATAGTATATCTAGAACTTAACACTGCAGTGTTACATCTAAATTATAGTGGAAAAAAGGTGGCAACAAGTGGTCTAGAAACCTGTGTAGTTAGGTGATTATGTAGTTGATACACTGATTATGTATTAATATATGTGGTGATTAATGAAATTGGAGAAACACAAAGACAGAGATGGGTAGTATGTTTCAGGAATTCGTCCTTGGCCCCAACTTGTTAAAGTTTTATAAGGACCTTTCGATCTTTAACTACAGCTAAGTGATTGCTTAAATATGGGTCTTGTCTCTCCAGAGCTTGGCTTTTCTGTTCTTTTTTTTTTTTTTTTTAAGATTTATTTTTTATTTATACTTTATACATACAAGTTGGGGTACAGGCCAGAAGCGTGGGGCGGCGAGAGGGTTCACCAGAGACAGAGCCGGGAGCAGAACAGGCAGATCAGAAATACACTGCTGAGGGGAGCAGCGGGCGAGGCAGGAGAGGTCTGCCGCGCCATGTGGGATTCTCCCCGGCTGGGCGTCGAACTCGCGTCGCCGCTGCCGACAGCTCCACAGCGCAGCGCTTAACCACTGCGCCACCGGGGAGGCCCTTTTCTGTTCTTTTTTAACCCAAGCAGCATTGGGCTATCCCACCTCTCTATTACGTCCATGTACAGTTAATCTTTACAACTACTTTACCTTGGTCTCTTCTTTTAGTCAGGTAATTCACGTTTATGGATCAGGGAGGAAACTGGGGCCTTAGAGAGAAAACTCTGGGCCTGATTTCCTTGCCAGAACCAGAACTCATTGGAGGAGATCCTCAAGCCAGGAATAGGATCTCATACTAATAGTAGGTGCTGGCACAGGTAAAATTCATGCCCAATTGTGTAATAATTGGTTAGGACATAAAGTAAACTTTTTTTTGAAGGAGTAGTATTTATTTAGTTCTTAGTGGATAATTCATGAAATAGGGACTCACAGATTTGCCATCTTTAATTCTTGTTGTAAAAATAATTGTGGTAAGAATGTAACATGGGGTCTCTCTGGTGGCTCAAGGGGTTAAGTCTCAGCACGATGAACTGGGCAGCCACTGCAGCAAGAGTTCAAGCCCCTGCCTAGGAGCTAATCCACATGGCGCAGCAGACCTCTCCTGTCTTGCCCACTGCTCCCTTCAGCAGTGTTTTTCAGTCACTCCGCCTGTTCTGCTCCCCATTCTGTCTCTGGTGAATCCTCTCACCCCCTACCCCCCACCTACACTCAAGTTCTTGTATGCATAAATAAATAAATCTTTTTAAAAAGAAAAAAAAAGAATACAACATGAGATCTAACCTCCTAAAACATTTTTAGCCTGTAGTATTAACTATAGGCATAATATTGTACAACAGATGTCAAGTGAAATTTAAAAAAAATTAAACATGGCATATATAGACAAGAGTGTGAAATCATAAATGCATGACTCAAAGTCAGAATACTTATGTATTTCTCATCTAGATCTAAAAATAGAACATTACTAGTACCCCAGAAATTTCCCTAATTCCCCTCTTAAGTCACCACAAGACGGAAGTATTTTTGTTAGTTCCCAAACCAGAATTAATTTTCACATCTCCTATAGACGCAGTGCTAAAAAAGATTTCTATTTCACAGTACTGCTACTAATTCAAGAGATTTCCATGAGAAGAGTATGTTTTGAACTCTGAGCTTCTGACTTTTGGAACATGGCCTGTGGTAGGTCAAGGATCAACTTATGCCTCTAAGCCTATCATATACACTTTTGATCTGTCCTGGACCCTGGTTTTCCCTAATTGCTGGGTTAGAAGGCATGCTTTCGATACCCTGCCCAATTGCTTACTAATCAGGTAGGGTGAGGTTTTACAACTGGAAGAAGGAAAAGCCAGGGTGATTTATAAGGGGCAGTTATTACAAGACTTCACACAACTAATTTAGAGTTGATTATATTTGAGGTGATTTTAACTTCAGCCTCTTTTTTTTTTTGACACAACTGTCATAGCTGATATTATTTATGTACCAGTGACTTGCTGGGGCACAGGGCAGCTTGTGCAATTAATCTCTTGCATTAGACAGAAACAGTTGTTCTAATTTTATTTTCATCTAAGCATGGATCATGTCAGGTTTGCCAAAGCATTTGGTCGAAGGACAAAGTTCAAGTGTTTATGGCTGTATTATTTTAAAGCTGATTTGTGAAATAGGAAATATTTCCAAGAATCAGGGCTTTACCAGTTTAGGAGCTGTGGATTGCTAAGAATCAGCATTTAACTGGGCCGTCTTAACAATAAAATCTATTAAAAATGTGTTTGGGCTGGTAAATCTGATATTTACATCTATGTTTTGAAGATTTTTGGTTTATTTATAAGCATTTCTTCATGCCAACAGAAATATTTCCTCTCACTTTTTAACATGTCTTTGATGTCTAATACATAGCGTTATGTTGATTGAAGTATATATATTTTTTCCCTGGGAGAGGTCTGTATCAGGGTGAATTAGATTAGTAAATCTGACACTCAGTAGTCAATATATGTCAAGAAAGAAGTGACGTATTTTAAGTAGTGCTTTTTTTCACTTCTAATTTTATAGTAATACCCAGTTTCAGAGTATATGTACTTATTAAAGAGCTCTCATAGATTTATATCTTACAGTTGTTTGCTTCCTGTAACTTGCTTTTTTTTGTTTGTTTTAGCTTTTTTTAGTACATGTGTATCCATCACCTACTTTATTTATTTATTTATTTTTAATTTGTTTATGCATATAAGAACTTAGGTGTAGGCCAGAGGTACAGTGTGTGTATATTTGTGTGTGTGTGTGTGTGTGTGTGTGTGTGTGTGTGTGAGAGAGAGAGAGAGAGAGAGAGAGAGAGAGGGAGAGAGAGGGAGAGAGACAGAGAGAAGATTCACTAGAGACCAAGTGGGGAGCAGAACAGGCGGATCCACTGAAATACACTGCTGAGGAGGCAAGACAGGAGAGGTCTAGTCTGCCATGTGGGTTGGCTCCCTGGCCAGGGGTCAAACACAAGACTCACTGGCTGGTGAAAGCTTGATAGCACTGAGATTTTAACCCCTATGCTGCCACGGAGGCCCCATCACCTACTTTAATAAATAAAACTTTACTAAAATAGTCCCTGGAACTACCATTCCGATTTTGATGTTTATTTTTTGCATATTTCCATACTTCTGTACACATGTATATATCACATGCATATGTCTACACTTGCATATATCCTCAAACAACAAATACTATTTATTATTTTTAACTTTTCGAAACCTGCAACAATATCAACTTTCACATATCATTCTAAGTTGTATGTTCATTCTGATGTTAACTAATTATCTAAGTTAGTGAATGTTCAAGTTGATTTCTTTAAATTCCCACGTGGTACTCACCATATATATCCATCATAGCCATCTATTTATATATAGTTACTTTTAGTAGACCTTCCACTTGATCCCTCTGCTTTCTTATTTCAGTCAGTGTGGCCCTTCTTCCATATACCTGTGCACAATTTTATAAAAATCTCTCTAGAATATAATGGGAAAGTTCTTCCTTAAGGTGGAATGTGAAGTAATGAATGTGAAAGTGATGAGGAATGAGGAAATACTGTTTTGAGAGAGTCACAGTATCAATTCATTCAGGCAAGAATCAACAGATGCTAATACCATTGGTTGAGAGTTTGAGAGCACTGTATTTATCGTAGTCTTTATGTTTTCCCCATTAATAGATACTTATACGTAACAAGTATCTACTCATTAATCAAAAAGAAAAAACTAGTAACCTTGCATAGTAAACACTAACTACCTTAAACCAAGATCAAAAGTCAAACATCATCAATCATGGACCAAAATGATGGTCAGGTCCCCCAATTTGAAGCACTGAGAAGGATACAATATCACATACAGGGCATTCTTCTCTCCAGTGTACAGGCTGCATTTGATCATGAGAAAACATCAGATTACCTGAAGTTGAGAGACAATCTATGAAATAAATGGATCATACTCTTAAAAAATGTCAGGGTTTTGAAAAACAAAGAAAGGTCAAGGAACCTTTATGTATTACAAAGACTAAAGAGTCGGCATGTAAATGTACTGCACAATTCTTGATGGAATCCAGAACCAGAAAAAAGTATTGTAGGGATGTGTCAAGATTTGAATAAGACCTGTAGATTAGATGCTAATACTGTGATCATGTCAACTTTTTTGATGTTTGATAACTGGATTGTGACATGTCCTGAGGAAATCTATGGTGAAATATTTGGGGATAAAAGGCATGATGTCTGTTATTCATTCTCAAGTGGTTCAGAAAAAAAGAAGTATTGTTTTATATATGCAGAGAGAGGACAATAAAAATGTGCAGAATGTTGATGATTAGTGAATCTGGGTATTTGTTGCAGCATTCTATGCATTTAAAATTATTGAAGGAGCATCTTTCTCAGGGATACATGGGAGTGGAATGTACTGGGTTTTGCCTATGAATATCTAAATTTTCTAGACAGTGCCAACTTTTTTTTTTTTTAAAGATTTACTTATATATGCATACAAGTTGGGGTGTAGGCCAGAGGTGTGGGCTGGTGAGAGGATTCACCAGAGACGGAGTGGGGAGCAGAACAGGCAGATCTACTAAAGTACACTGCTGAGGGGAGCAGCAGGTGAGACAGGAGAGGTCTGCTGTGCCATGTGGGAAGCTTCCTGGCCGGGGATCGAACTAGTGCTGCAGTGTCTCTGGATAGCTTCATTGTGCTGCGACTTAACCTGTTGCGCCACCAAGGAGGCCCCAGTGCCAACTTGTTTTCCATTGTAGTTGTACTAATTACATTTCCACTATCCCACATCTCCACTTGATGTTACCAAATCAAAAATTTGTATTAATCTTCATATGTATGAAATAGTAACTGATTGTGGTTTTAGTTTGCATTTCTCTGTTTATAGTGAAGCAGAAATTTTTTTCCAAATGTGTAGTCATTCAAGTGTATACTTTTATGAATCACTTGCAATATATTAGCCAGTTTCCCCCCCCTCCCCCGGGTTCTTTAACTTTTTCTTATTAATCTTATGTATATTCTGAAAATTGTCAATTAGCTACATTGCAGTTATCTACATACTTGCAAGAGAGGATTAGTAAAAATATATAATTGAGTTATATTTTATTTGAGTTACAAAGAATAAAGTAGGTAAAGGGGTAGAGAAAATATTGCACATCAAGTGTGTGGGGCCTAAGAGGCCTGGTTTCTGTTTATAGACTTTTTTTTTTTCCTGGCTCAGCTACATAATATGAGGCAACTTGAACTTGCATTAGTATTTCTGATCCTTCTGAAAAAGGTTATTTTTAGAAGCAGTGTCCACTGTCTTCAATGTGTTTCATTCAGAGATTTGCCTAATAACTTGTTCCTTCTCCCCCTTCCAGACTTAAAAATGACTATATATTGCTAAATAATGAAACTCTTGCAAACTTAACTATTAGCCAGTAGTTGGATTGAGAAACCTTGAGCAAGAGTGATAGTAATAATTCAGTAAGGACATTACTTTATCTTCTAATATTAATTTGACTGCCTACAGAGAGGGTAAAACAAGGTGAAATCACTTAGACATGACTATTGAAAAAGATAATCTAATGATCATGTTGTTCCAGTGCTTTAGGTGATGAGTGAGGTATTAGCTTTACTTGTGGGTAAAACAAAACACCTAAAACAACAATAAAAAAACAACACTAAAATCTTGAAACTTTAGCCTTGTAAGGAAACCAGAAATTCTGCCTTAATCCCATTTATAAGGGACATTAAGTTAGGTGACTTAATTAGTGGTGTCAGGGGCTGCTGGTGATTGTCCTAAACAATACTTGACGTTGGCCCCAGGTCCGCTTTCTACTCTAGTGTGTTATGTTGCCATTTATGCAGCTTCTTCTGTGAATGCACATACAAGCTCTTCAGAGGATATACTGCCGCAATCTCTACTTTCCTAGCAAATTGGAAAGTGAAAAAAATAAAAGCTCTTTCAGGGAATTTAACATTTTAATCTTGACAATAAAAGCCTTTTCTAGTATAGGAAGTAAGTCATTGAAAACCAAAACTCCTCCGTAATGAATCAAATTCATTCAATACAGGCCATTTCATGCAGATTCAGTGATTTCACCTTCCTTCCCACTGCAATTGCTTGCATTTATTTCTGAAATCTATTCCATGTTACCCATTAAGTGTATTCACTTGTCTTCTGCACAGTTAAAGTTGCTCCTTTGGTCAGGTAATTTTCTGTCCTATAGCATTTCTCATATTTTGCTGTTTTCTTTTAAGGTATTATCCAAAGAGATGAGTCACCCATGGAAAAAGGGCTCTCTGGTCTTCGAGGCAGGGACTTTGAGCTGTCTGACGTGTTCTATTTCTCCAAGAAGGGATTGGAAGCCATTGTGGAAGATGAGGTGACTCAGAGGTTCTCCTCAGAGGAGCTAGTGTCATGGAATCTCCTTACAAGGACTAATATAAATTTCCAGTACATCAGTCCGAGACTCACCTTGGTGTGGGTGCTGGGCGTCATCATACGCTACTGTGTCCTTCTGCCTCTGAGGTATGTCTCTTGCACAGTAATTTAATGGTATAATTGGCTCAGCTTTCCTTTTTTATCATGTGTATAGTGGCCACATGAGAGTATTGTGGTACTGATCCCATCTCTTCCCACTTACAAAACACCACCAAAGTTGCCCTCCACAACATTATATATTTGCTGTTCATATACCCCCCACCCCAATGATGGTATGTATTCAGAATCCTATATATACCAACTTGGATCCCCATTGCTACTTCAGACATAATTTGTGGTTGCATTGTAAAAGGAAGTTAGAAAAAAGAAGAGAAGTTTTTCAGATTCGTATTCACCAGAGTGTCAACCAACTTGAATGGACTCTTTTTGCTGTTCATAGCTGCACAGGTGAGGAAAAGAATTCCTGAGAGTCATTATCATGTGGGAGAGAGCCATTTGGAGGAGTGAATTTGTTCCCTGCATGTCTATCAGGATCGCTCATTTTTCTTAAATAAGTTCCCCATCTAGGACCCCTTCTGGTTCTAGGTTTGAGCGCTGCCTGATGAGGAGGTAGCCTCAAACTCAGTCAGCTGGAACCACAGTGTGGATGAGGTGACACTGGTCAGTGGATGAAGTTGCTGTGGCCAATGTCTGCTGAATGTGGTGATGGCAAGTAATGCACATGTGTACCAGCCACAACCTTGCTATTGATTGTCTTGGTTCATTTCCCTGGACATGGCCTTGGCGTCCACTCAATAGAGCTTTCCAGGCAGTTGCTACCAGCCAATGAAAATTGGCACATGAGCTGAAACCTCTTCACTAATCCCTAGGGTGGCCTGTCCTTGCCTCATTCAGATTTATTACAAGGGAAGAGATTGCTTAAGTATAAGCAAACACACATTTCTAAGAAGCTCTTACTGTTTTCTTGTGCTCATGTTTCCAAGGTCCAGACTTTGAGGCATAGTATGTTTTTTTGGGAATAATTTAAACTGTGATAGAAAAGTGAAATTCAGGGTTTCACATGCACTTCTGGATGAACCTTAAACCAATGTCCCCAAAGTGGGGTTCATGTACCCTGGGGATATGCAAGATTATCCATTGTGTGCAAGAAGGCAATATTTTGAGCTTGTATCTTTTAGAAGTTTTTAATCTGCTTATAGTTAGAGCTTCTATTTATTCTATGTTTCTGTTTTTATTCTAAAAAAGTGGAATTTTGGTAAAGTTGGATATATGTATTTGTTTTTATATTTTGCTATATATGTGTTCTAGCATCTTCACTAGGTCCTAGAGTGGGGTGGAGGGGATCAGGCACCATATCCAAGACAACCTGGAGCATGAGGTTTCTATAATACAGGGTGCTTGAGATGCCTTCATTTGTTGTTGGTTATTTCATCATGTAGTGATTGCCCAGAAAAATTGTGTTAGGACTCTATTATCTAGATTAATTAAACTAATGCTCACAAAATAAATAAATGACAGAAAAGATTCTTGCAAAGAAACCATGCGTAAGGTAATCAGGTATGTAAGCATCCAAGTTCAAACAGAAGATGATAGAACTGAAACTCCCACTCTCAGTACATACATTTTTTTCCCAGTACATACTCTACAGTGTGAAAGAATTGCTTTGTGCATGCTTTTTATTTTTTTTTAAAGATTTATTTTTTATTTATACATACAAGTTGGGGTACAGGCCAGAGGCGTGGGGTGGCGAGAGGGTTCACCAGAGACAGAGCGGGGAGCAGAACAGGCAGATCAGAAATACACTGCTGAGGGGAGCAGCGGGCGAGGCAGGAGAGGTCTGCTGCACCATGTGGGATTCTCCCCGGCCGGGCCTTGAACTCGAGTCGCCGCTGCCAACAGCTCCACAGCGCAGCACTTAACCGCTGCGCCACCGGGGAGGCCCTGTGCATGCTTTTTAAAAGAAGCATTTACTACAAAGTGAACATATAAAAAATAAAAAGTGGAAAAAAAGTGAAGAAAAAAAAAAGCCAGATCACTCTAAAATGGACTGTGATATTGGTCATACAACTCTGTGAATAGTACCCAAATTGTTGAATTGGGTATTCTAAATGGGTGATTTGTATGCTATGTGAATTACACCTCAGCAAAGCTTCTGAAAGAACAGATTGTGGCTGAAAACTGGTGTGATCTATGAGAATTCTCAAGTTGTCTTACACAAACAGGAAATCAGGATTTTCTGGCCTGTAAATCTAGCAAACTGGATTTTTCAGGAGTTTCAAGCCCAATTGTTAGACATGTCAAAATGTAACCCCCTCTGATTTAATATTTAGAGACAAGTGATTTCAATAGGGCAAAATAGTGACACATTACTTCTAAAGCTTTTGCATAATTGATGGATGAGAGTAAGTCATGATTTAGTAATTGCATGAGTGACCGCAGAGAAATAAATCATCTAAAGAAAACTGAGCCTGGCTTTTAAACTGCTGTGTAAAAGGCATAAAAGCAAACCTTACTTTCTTTACAAGAAAGACCCAATTATTTTGAAAAAATTAAAATCTCAATTTTTTCTTTTTGAGTAGTCCCATTTATATTTCTAAAAACGACTATCTTAATTTTGAAGTGATTGAAAAATGTATTAAAAGTACTTTACAAAAATGAAAGTGCCTGGCAATTAGAGATACTGTTAGTCAACTTTTGAGTTATCTTTACCTAATATATAGGGACAACAGATTTTCATTAAAGGATTCTTGCATGGTACTATAATTTCCTGTAATTATTGTGAAAGAAATCTTAAGTATTAGTTTTTGTTATTTGTCATACGTTTCAAATTCCTTTGAGAAAAGTTTGAAATGTGCCCTTTGCCACCTATCATTAAAAAAACAAAGAAAAATAAGTTATTTTCAATTCTTTGCAAAATACTTTCCTTTTATACCCCAAAGTAGCTGGAACAAAATAATAAGATAATATAACTTTCAACCTGAAATAGCTCCTTTGCAGAACATGTGTACTAAAAATAATTAAAATAATTTAGGAACAGATGGGCAAGAGTTTTTTGCCTTCATTTTATTTCTTTCCCTATCTCTCCAAACCCTTTGATTGTATAGACTGAACTTGACAGTTTTGTGAACGAATTCCCAGACCTTCTCTCTGCATCTGTAGATTCTGAGCTCTCTATTATTTTGAAAATCTCATCATACCCTATCTTATTTTGACACTTACTGTGCTTTGTTTCTTCTCAAAATGACCATTCTTCCACGTGAGAATCTGTAGATTTACCCTATTCTCTTAATGGCTGCGTCCTATTTTATGGTGTGGATGCTCTATGCCTTACTTACGATTTCTGTTTTTTGGTTTTTCAGGATTACCTTGGCTTTCATTGGGATCAGTTTGTTGGTCATGGGAACTACGCTGGTGGGGCAGCTGCCAGACAGCAGGTGAGATGTTTTCTTTTACCCAGTGAAAAATAGTATTGTCCCTTTTCTCAGTTGTGTTGACAAAGAGAATATTTGTTTGATTCCTCCATATTGCATTAAATGTATGGCCTCAATACACTCACTGCAATTACACTGACTTCATCTTCATAGTCTTCATGTGATTCTCCATCATACTTCCATCTAAATCACAAGAATTTGCTTTTTCAAAGGGAAGTGAGGGAAGAAGATAGACTGACAGATCAAAAGAAAGCAAGTATTATAGTATTGTCATGTTCATTGGGCCAAGACCAAAGAAGCTTCAGCTTTCTCAGTCAGGAATTTATAATGATAGTCCAGGAGGTTTGGGGCTGCTTTCTGTGAGCTTTTTCCTATGCTCCTTGACCAGACTATAAGAATTGAGCTATGCTTGTGTTTCCGAACACAGTGTGCTGCTGTGAGGGAGCACATTGACATTTTCATTGCATTGTTCCTTAGGAAAGCCCAGAACTGCACAATAAAGTGTTTTCCCCCCCCTCCAGCCTCAAAAACTGGCTGAGTGAACTGGTCCACCTGACTTGCTGTCGGATCTGTGTGCGGGCCCTCTCTGGAACCATTCACTATCATAACAAGTGAGTGTCTGCTGACTTGTGCATTTTTCTAGGTAAATCTGCATGTGATATAGTAGGTGAAAGGAACAGGTAAAATAAAAGTCCCTCTGGTGTGTTTATCCTTTCTGCTTGGAGTGTCACAGACATATGATGTACAAAAACACTTTCAAAAAAAGCAATCTGTTTTCATAGACATGTAATAACACTTACTCATCAGGCATTTCTGGTGAGCAGGCAGGTCTGGCTCCTCAGTGGTCATCTCTCTTAAGAGGCACTGTTACCCATTTTGCAGGTGAAGAAACACAAGCTCTGGGATTGGTTGTCTAGGGTCACATGACAAATGCATAAAAGATCAGGTTTTGGGGGCCTCCCTGGTGGCGCAGCGGTTGAGTGCTTCGCTGTGGAGCTGTCGGCAGCGCTCGATGCGATGCGAGTTCAACGCCCAGCCTGGGAGAATCCCACATGGTGCGGCAGACCTCTCCTGCCTTGCCCGCTGCTCCCCTCAGCAGTGTATTTCTGATCTGCCTGTTCTGCTCCCTGCTCTCTCTCTGGTGAACCCTCTCGCCGCCCCACGCCTCTGGCTTGTACCCCAGCTTGTATAAATAAATCTTAAAAAAAAAATTATATATATAAAAAAAGATCAGGTTTTGAACTGAGTTTGTCTGATTTAAAATATGAAGATGAGACACCTATGGTGGTAGGAGAACTAAATTTGGAGACAAGTTTTCTTGTCTCAGTCCTACCACATCTGAAATATCATAACTGAGCCTTAAAACAGAATGCTACATTCTGCTTTCCTCACCCCTAGTTATAACAGATGGAGTATTTAAGTGAAGCTCTCAGCCAAGTAAAAGTAATTTTGGTTGTATTTTAATTACTTTTCCATTAACTCAGTTTTATTTTTTTACATTTATCATTGTTTTAAAAGTTCTAAGAGAACTCTTTGTGGAAGGGAAACCTTTTATCATTTGGATTTACCGTGTGTTACCAACATAAAAGACCCTTTACAACTGTAAAATTACATGATTTTGTGATTGGGATATGAGTTTTGGGGTGAGGAGTAGAAGAAAATGCATTGATAGAAATGTGATCAGAGAAGACACCATCTATAGAACAGGTGCTTTAAATATATAGAAAATATATAGAAAAGAGTTAATAATTTATTATAAAATTGATTTTAATTTTAAGAAAAACATGCCAAAGTCATTATTTCTCTGATTCCTTTATTTTCTGTATAGGCCCAAAGAAACTACTTTGCTCCTTTAGTGTCAAATATGAATTGAACTCTAAGACAGATATTGGCAAACTAAGCTGTGGCCTTATAGGCCAAATGTGGCCTGGCAATAGTTTTTTGTAAATAAAATTTTATCACAAGCCAGCTGTGCTCATTTATTTACATATTTTCTGTGGCTCCCTTTGTACGAATACCAAAGTCCTGCAGTTCATTTTTTTTTTAAAGATTTATTTATTTATGCATACAAGAGCTGGGGTGTAGGCCAGGGGTGTTGGTGGGGGGGTGGCAGTGGTGAGAGGATTCACAAGAGACAGAGTGGGGAGCAGAATAGGAGGACTGATTAAAATACACTGCAGAGGGGAGCAGCGGTACAGGAGAGGTCTGCTGCGCCATGTGGGACGCTCCCTGACCCTGGCCTGGGATTGAACTACAGTGGCTGTGGATAGCTTCATTGTGCTGAGACTTAACCCCTTGCACCACCAGGGAGGCCCCTAAAATCCTGTAGTTTTGCCAGAAATCAGCTGGTCTTCAAAGCTTAAAGTAACTCTATCTTGTCCATCATAGGAAAAGTTTGCCAACCTCTCCTAGGGGTAGATGGAAGGAAGCTATAGTAAATTTACTCTGTGGCTCACCATGAAACCATTAAAAGTGATGTTTATGAAGATGGCAGTAACATGAAAATATTTGCGATAAAATTAATGAAACTTAATGAATCACAAAATCTATTACAAAGTTATCTTTGTAATTCATTCTAATATTTTAAAATTATTTTTCATGATAAAAGGAAAATATGACCAAAAAACAACAAATATATATATATATATATATATATATATATATATATATATAAAAGGAATAACATGGGACCCTTCTCCCATTCCCTTACCGTACCCTTATAAAACTGCCTAGAGATGACCTTGTTAGATGGACCTATGTACTTCCAAACATCATTGCCTTAATGTTCTTCTTTTAAAAGGGTGGGGGGGATGAATCTCTACATGCTGTTCTGCAAATATAGTCGTCATTTTTCATGGCTTGGCATTTACCATTGTTTGTAATCACAGGCAGTATCGACCTCAGAAGGGAGGCATTTGTGTGGCCAACCATACCTCCCCAATAGATGTTCTGATCTTGACCACGGATGGGTGCTATGCTATGGTAAGAGCAGCTCATTGACATTTCATTGTAGTTGCGTATTTTATGGATTGTCCAAGCTTTTCATATCTTTTGGCACAAATCAGAGTTAGATTCATATTAGAGAATGACTGGATTATACTACTGGAGCTAAATAAGTTATGTAATACATTTGCATGAAGTATATACATTACAGGACAATGAAAAAAAATAAGTATTTAAAGTAGTAAAAAAATTATTTAAAATGTAGACATGATCGCAGTCGATTGGACTGTGTAAAGTTGAATTCATCTTGCTTATAAGATCCCTGTACTGTTTAATAACACTTTTGAGACATTAAAATCTTCCTCTTCAGAGTTGTCCAAATCCCTTATCAGCCAATTAGTTCTGTCTTATTTAGGGAGGTGTATGCAATTAAAAAAAATATGGTTCTTTAATGATGCTCAAGCAAGAAAGGCAAATATTTATACCACATTACCTTTCTCAGTCTTGCCTACATCCCAAAAGAAAAGGGAACAAAACAAAACCCCACAATGAACTACAGCCCACAGTAAAATCAAACACTCCAGAAATTCTTTTTGTGTGGATGAACCACACGCTGGCCTTTTCAATTTTTTTTTTTTTTTTGGCATAGAAGAACTGGGGTAGAGGCCAGAAGTGCTGGGGGTGCCAGGAGTGAGAGAAGGCAGTGTGGGGAGCAGAAAAGGTGGATTTACTGAAATACACCACTAAGGGAAGCAGCAGGAGATCTGCTGCATCGTATCTGGGTTAGTTCCTGGCCGGGATCGAACTTTGGCTTTATTGGTGATAGCGGTGATATTTAACCCCTAGGCCACCAGGGAGGCCCTCAAAATTTTGCTTTCTATTAGATTTAAGATTTGTCAAGGTTTCCTTCATCTCCTTTATGTAGGTAAATTTTGAAGGGTAACTAAGATGTTCTTTCCTGCAGGTGGTGAATATGCCTTAAGTTGGTGTGTTTTAGTAGAATGATGGGGAGGTCCCAGGGAGTCTTCTTTTCGTATCTCCTGGTGGTAGCTTAAGTTTCAAGGAGACCTGATGGTTTTTATTTTGTTTGTCAGCTGCAGTGACTGATAGTTGTAGCCTAGTATGTTCTCTGGAAAGGCATTTGAAGGGTGCCAACATTAGGTTTCTGCTATTGGAAGGAGTTAGGGGGTGCAGGCACAAGTACTGATGTTGGACTCACCATAGGTTATGGTTATTGAGGGGCCTGTGCAGAAATTCTTAACTTATGGCCAGATATTTAATTAGTCTAAAGCATAGTTTCAGATCTCTAACACTTGGGCAACCACATTTTAACGCATTATGAAATTTCTCAAAGTTGTGGAGCTCTTTCTCAACCTAAAGAAACTTAAACTCCTTCTGAAAAGATTTATGGAAACTAGTAGTTATTAATCTTTTTTAGTTTGGGAATCAGTTAAGAGTCGTGTATCCTTTTTTAAGCAACAACATGTGTGCACATTGTATAGACACAATTGGTGTGTAATTTCCAAGTGTTCATAGATCCCCCAAAGCCCATCCAAGGATTCTCACACTAGCCATCTTTGACAGACTCCAGCATATTTTAGGGAGTATAGGAAATCTTTGTATCTTTGTGAGCAAGCCTTTTCACATCTATTATATTTGATATTCATTTAACTTAGTGAGGTTGGAGCTCAGATTTTGTTTTAGACAAGAAAACGGAGGCTCAGGCATCTTAGGCACCTGCCTAATTCACTCTGTGTTGTGATTTACAAAGAGTTGAATATAACTTATTTGTGATGAAGGGCCTCAAAATTTTGTTGACATTTTCCATGCTTTTGAGTATAACTCTAGCTAAAGTATTAGCCAAGTTTTAGAAAAGCAAAGTAACTGCAAACTTTCCAGAAGACTTAGTGATAGAAATCTTGGCCAGCTGGATTTAAATCAGGAGTAGTGAAGGGTAGAAGAGGGAGGAAATTGTACACTAACCGCAGGGTCCCATTTGGCTTCTTTTGGCTACACATAAGCTTATGTATCTGAAGAAGATTCACGATCTCTTCCTAGTGACATTTACAAAGTCTCTTTCTTTCCTCATAAACATTGACCTCTACTTTTTTTTTTAATTTAGAAATATTTTCTAACTTACAGAGAAGCTGTAATAATAAAATAGTTACATAGAACATTCACATGCCTTTTATCTACACTTAATTTATTCATATGTTTTACCATATTTGCTTTATCTTTTATGTTTACACACACTGGCTTTCTCTCTATCTCTCTACATAAGACTGTATGTAAATATTTTACATATTTAAACACACTTATGTTTAATATTACTCTTATATTAACATAATATTAGAAATCTGAGTCTCGAGCAATTCATCTGATTCATAGGTTCTTTCTTGCTTTCCTGAAATCCAAAATTTGTATCTCATTTTTTTCCAGAGTAAAACCCATATCCTGGCAATATTAACATATTTACTTTCTCAATGCTATAATACATTTAAAATTATTTTAGAATTGCCTCACCTGTTTTACTACAAAAAAACAAATGAATAAAAATAATTCAGGGTATTTTACAGTTCTTCTTGCTACCCCACCCAGAATGGAGGGCGTGTGGTCAAATACTGTCTTGGTAAATGTCCCTTTATTCATTTATAATACACGTAGGTTAGTTTCAGTTTGTTTTCACTTTGTTATTCCCATTCTTGTTGATTTATTTGTGAATATGCCAGACATTAACATGCTTCTAGATGTCAAAAATAAGCAAAACAGGAATACACATAGAAGTGTATCTTCTTCCATGTCTATTCTATCACATTTTGCCTTATCCTTGTGGCTTCCATTTTCATTGGTTTTGGTGGTTATCCTTTCTTTTTATAGAGAATAACAGATATATGAGATTGTTTCCCTTTCTGTCTTAAACAAAAGATAGCATACTATATTTGCTTTTTTGCATTTTTTTCTTTCAACAATATCATAGAGATCAACCTTGCTCTTTTTCCATATGCATAATACTCCATGATGTATATTATCTAATTTCTTATGTTTGAGCATTTAGATAGTTTCCAACATTTCTTTAAAAAAAAAAAAGATTTATTTATGCATACAAGAACTGGGGTATAGACCAGGGGTGGGGGTATGTGTGAGAAGATTCACCAGAGGCAGAGCAGGGAGCAGAACAGGCAGATCAACTGAAGTACACTGCTGAGAGGAGCAGCAGGCGAGGCAGGAGAGGTCTGCCGCACCATGTGGGAAGCTCCCTGCCTGGGGATTGAACTTGTACTGCAGTGTCTGTGGATAGCTTCATAGTGCTGAGACTTAACCCCTTGTGCCACCAGGGAGGCCCACAACATTTCATTATTTTAAATAATGTTTTCATTTTATTGGAAGGATTTATTCATAATGAATTCCTAGAGGTGAAATTATTGAGTTGAAGGATAACCATAGATGTAATTTTATTAGACGTTGTCAAATTCCCTTCTGTAGGTATTACCCATCCCAAAATGTATGAGAATGCTCATTTCCCATAGGCATGACTGAGAGTGTATTGTCAAGCTTTTGAATCTTTGTCAATATGATAGATGAGAAATGATACTTCAGTGTAGTTTTGATTCACATTTTTTTTTATCTTGACTAAGCCTCTACTTTATGCAGCAATATAGCTTAAAATTCAAAGATGCTAGGGGCAAAGAGTTGGTATTTTTGGGATGCCCTACGAAATACTAGGCAGGAAGACGGTGGATCGTTGAGTCACTACTTTCTCCAGGAACACTGAGGATAGGTGTCTGGAGGGCACAGACATATCTGGGACAGAGCTGGAGCCATGAGGACCAGTGTGTCAGCAGAGAGGAGAGACGGAAACCATTGGAAAGTACAGGAGGAGACAGAGAAACAGTCAGAAACTATGCCAGTTCACTAGTGGGGATACTGCCTTTTACCCACTGAACCTCCCCGGCTCTCCCGTAGTCCTGGCCCAGGGTAGAGAGTGCACACTTCTGAGTGAGAGCATGAATTGTTGAAAAAGGGCACCCTGGCAGCTGGTGACTGGTTTTAGCAATGGGGATAGCCACCCATCTGTCTCCCATGCTATCTCTCTTGGCTCCTTTGGCCCTTGTACCTGCTTTGGTGAGTCAGCAGGGGCACCATGCTGTTCCGAGTATGATCTCTGGTGCATCTCTGTTCCAGTACTTCCCTGATCCATCTCCAGGCATAGCGCTCATAGCTTTGTCTGCAGGGGCTCCTGGATAGCTGTCGAAAGCTGGGGTGGCCACCCACCCCTCCCCACTGTGTGACTTTCAAGCCTATGCCGAGTGGTCATAGTCTACACGTGATTACAGTAAAAACAGCCTGCTGAGCGAGAGAACCCCAAGTTTGTGGTGCTCACCTAGAGGAGCTGGCAGAGGTGCTAATCTGTGTCTGGTGTGATATCTTGGACTTTCCTGCTCTAGCACTTTCCTGCTCCACAAAAGAGTACAGGCCCTCTAGGCATATTGCTTATAGCCTATCTGCAGGGGGTTCCAGGAAGCCACCCATCCTTCCCTTATGTGTGACTTTCAGGCTGGTTTCCATCATTTATAACCAGAAATAGCTTGTTTTCTGTGTGCCCAGCCTGTGAAAAAAGAGCATCCTCATTGATCGTGGGCAATGTGTGTAATCAAGTGTGGTACCTACCTCCCCTGGTGTGTTCTTTCAAGCTTCCACTGAAGTTCCTAACTTCTTACTGCTGGAGAATGTAGGACTCCTGGGGCAAAGATCTAAAACAGCAGAATGGGAAGACAAACAAACAAATAAAAACATAACACATGGAAATTTGATACTTCAAGGGAACATGACACTACAAGGAGAGAACAACTTTTCAAATTCCAGCCCCAAAGTTATGAAGCTCTAATCTTCCTATCAGATAGAAAATTTACAACTACATGATAAAGGAATTCAAACAAATGGGAGAAAATACAGAAAAACAAATATCATGAGAAATATAACTAAGGAACAGAAAATAGAAATTTAAGATCTAAACAATGTGCAATGAGCAAAAAGATTAGTAGAGGAGATAAAACATGCTGCAGGAAGCTGTGGAGGTATAACAGATCAAATGGAGGGTTGAATCTGACCTTGAAAATCATAATGCACAAAAGACCCCACTGAAAGAAGAAAGAGAAATATGAAGAAAAAAATGAAGAAACACTTTGAAAGTCAACATAAGTATAATAGGTATCTCAGAAAGAGAAGGGAGCAGAGAACTTATTCAAAGAACTAAGGAAAGCTTCCCAAACCTGGTGAACCAACTAAATATACAAGTCCATGAAGCTAAAAGAATTCCTGATTATCTCAATGTAGTAAGAACTACACCTAGGCACAAAGAAGCTAATGAGAGTACAAGACAAGAAAGAAAGTTGAAGGTAACTAGGGGCCAAAAGCAGATAAACTATAATGGAATTCCTGTAAGGGTAACATCAGACATCTCAGAAGAAAATCCAAGAGCAAGGGGAGAATAGAACAATCTACCCAAAATACCTAGTGATAAAATTGTCATATGGGAATACTATATCCAGCAAGACTCTCCTTTAGATATGAAGGAGAAATAAGGCCATTCCAGACGAGCACAGAAACTGAGGGAGTTTGCCAACACTACACCTTCTGTACAAGAAATGTTGAAAGGGACCTCCTATTTAAATAGAAGAGAAGAAAACCCACAAGCCATGAACAAGGAAATAGACCAGAAAACTAAAGACAAATAGCAATAACAAATTCTCATATATTAATAATTACCTTAAATGTGAATGGACTGAATTAATCAAATCAAAAGGTACAGAACAAAACCTAACTTCTGCTCTCTTCGGGACACCCACTTGACTTACAAAGATAAATGTAGGTTCAAGGTAAAATGTTGGAAAACAATCCTACAAGCCTATGTGATACCCTTAGAATATAGGGACAGTCCTATTTATATTAGATAAAATAGACTTCCAAGTAAAGGGGTAATGAGACAGATGGAAAACTATATAATGATTAAGGGATCAACGTGAAATCATAACACATGAATATTTATGCACCAAATGAAGGAGTATGACAATATATATGACAACTATAATCAAATCTGAAACCAGACATTGGGAGCAACACAATAGTTAGTAGTAGACTTCAACACTCCACTTTCAAAAATGGACAGAGCAACAGACAAAATCAATAAGGAAATAATGATTTTAGGTCACATGGACATTTGTAGGACAATGTACCCCTAAGAGCTGAGTATGCATTCTTCTCAAGTGCATATAGAATATTCTCCAGGAAAGACCATATGTTTGGTCACAAAACAGGAGTTGATAAATTCATGAAGATTGAAATCATATCAAATATCTTCTCTTATCAAAATGGTGCCCAGCTATAAATCAACCACAGAGACAAAACAGGAAAAACCCAACATATGGACAACAACAATTTATACTGAATTGAATTAATGAGGAAATCAAAGGAGAAATTAAAAAATACCTGGAAACAAACAAAAATGATGATACAACCATTTAGGACTTAGAGACCACCACAAAAGCAGTAGTAAAAGGAAAATATATAGCAATATAGGCCAGATCAAGAAACAAAAAGAGCCCAAATAAATAACCTCACCTCTCCTCTTAATGAACTAAAAGAGAACAAAGCCAAAGTTGAAGGAAATGAGCAAATGTTGAGCAGAAAGAAATGAAACAAATAAAAAGTCAGTCCAACATTATGATGAAACCAAAAGATGGTTCTCTGAAAAAAATGAACAAAATAGATGAAACTTCTACCTAGATTAACTAAGAAATAAAGGGAGAAAAACCAATAAATAGAAAATGAAACAAAACAAAAATTACAACAGATATTTTGGATATCCAAAGGAGCATGAGAGATTACTGTGAACACCTGTATGCCAGTAAATGAAATGGACAAATTCTTAGAGATATACAGCCTTCCAAGACTGAATGGAGTGTTATAAAACTATATTTATTACTCTAATTGAAAAACATTAATTGTTAAAGTCTTAAAACTTTTTGTTAATATTTTATAATAATTATTTCACAATAGATATTTTGAGAAAAAATAAAAATTGATCAAAAGAAGAATTAAATAAATTGAGATAAGAGCCATCAAAAACATTTTAATGATTGAAATCATTGTGGGGGGGGGGGAGGAGGAAGGAGCCCGAGGGAGGGAAGGGAAAGGGCACAAAATGGAATAGAAAAGAACACAAGGGACCATGGAGATGGATCACGGGTGAATTGGTGGTGGGCTACCCAAGGGGAATGCAAAATGTAAAAGACATAAATAACAATAAAAATATATATATATATATAAAAAAAAACATTTTAAGAACATCTTTTGCTTACATTTGACCATTCATGCCTTTTAAACAGATACAAACTTCCATCAGTAGAAGAGGGCCAATCTTTTCTTTGAGTGAGGAACAGGAACTTACTGGTTCTAAATAAACAAAAGCTTTCTTAGAACAGCTGTGCCTTTACATTTTTCTCTTTTTCTCATGGTACTTCTAGGTTGGCCAAGTTCATGGTGGATTGATGGGAATCATCCAGAGAGCTATGGTTAAGGCTTGTCCACACGTCTGGTTTGAACGCTCAGAAATGAAGGATCGACACCTGGTTACTAAGAGGTTAGCGGTCGTCACCTGACTCAGTATTCATTGGGGTGGCCTAAAAGCCTTAAATAAACTTTGACCTTCCTACCAAAGAGGGCACAGTAACACTAAGAATTAAAAAAACTAAAGCATATGGAGAACTCTTTGTGGTTGGTAAATAAAAAAAATTAATTCTGTAGCCATAGTGGGATATTTATGATGAGATTAGAAGACTATAAGTCTGTATTGCTGTGACTTGGATATAGTGCAATCACTGGATTTTTAAAGTCAAAGATTGTTGCCTTAAATCTTAAATAGCTGTAGAATAAATATATGGTCGACTTGGTTTTTGCCGAATGACCTAATGTTCACTTAAATCCAGCTAGACACAGCCAAAGCTAATGCCTCCTTAAAAAAATATTTTATTTATTTATACATACAAGAACTGGGTGTAGGCCAGAGGTGCAGCGAGTGAGAGGATTTGCCAGAGACAGAGTGGGGAGCAGAACAGGCAGATTGACGGAAATGCACTGCTGAGGGGAGCAGCAGATGAGGTAGGAGAGAGCTACCTCTCTTTATAGAAGAGGAGAAGAAGAAATTTCTGGTGCTTAGGTCAGAAGTGAGCTCCCAGAAGCCATTGTTGGTGGGAAGTGGCTTTTTGCTGGAGACCTTTAACTGAAGACACTGATCAATACCTCTGTGAACACGTGGGTAGGCCAGCCTTTTAAGAGTGAAATGAAAAGTACTTGTTGAATTCTGTTTAAGGTAAGAAAAATTGTTCTCCATCATGAGATTATTTAGCAATAGGACACTGGCAGCTGTAACCTGTCCATCTCAACTTTACTAGCTTCTGGAGAGCATTTGGGAATGTAGGGATGACTGCAGGGGAGCCTAAGTCTGGAATAACCTGCATCATTCTCAGCTTTATGGTGCATATTTCATGGGATAATTCAGTCTGACTCAATTAAGGAATCTTCTTAGACTTACTGGTGATAAGGCAGATAGATCCAGCAATCAATATTCCCATTTTTCAAATGAGGGAGTATAGGTACATGGAGAAGTTCGTGGACCTCAGGACATGGGACTCCAGAGCTCATGCTGCAGGACTCTCCAGCATTCTTTGAAAAGAGTAGGGCAGATGGGCTTCCCTGGTGGAGCAACGGGTTAAGCACAGCGCTGTGGAGTTGTTGGCAGCTGCGGTGCAAGTTCGATCCCCAGCCAGGGAGATTCCCACATGGTGGGCAGACCTCTCCTGCCTCTCCCACTGCTCCCCTCAGCAGTGTATTTCAGTCAATCTGCCTGTTCTGCTCCCCACACTGTCTCTGGTGAACCCTCTCACTGCCCCACACCTTTGGCCTGTACCCCAGCTTATATGCATAAATTAAAAAAATTAATTTTTTTTTTTTTTTAAAAAGAGAAAAGAGTAGGCAGAGAAACTGAATCCCTTGCTTTGGAAGGAGAGATATTGAAATAGCTACCCTTGCACTTTTTAAGAAAGGGATCAACTTGAGTTTATTTCCTTTCCTTGTATTTCTTTTTGGTTTACAGTTATATTTGTGCTATAGAAGTAAAGAATACCAAATTAGGCTTCTCTCTCTCTCTTTTTAAAGGTATAATTTTGATCCTTTATTTTTCTTCACAGACTTCAAGAACACGTTGCTGATAAGAAAAAATTACCCATATTAATCTTTCCTGAAGGTAAGAAGGAACACTGTGTACCTGGCTATAGGTGATAACAACAAGCACCAAAAAATGTCTAAAATAGTTGAATTATTCTAGAATTGTCATTCTTAGTCCAGATCTCTGTTCTTCTGTTGGAATGGAATGGGCTTTCTGAACTAGCCATTCCCTTTTGAGATTTGATAAAGGACATGGCGCCTTTTTGATTTTAAAAGTCTTTTTTGGGTAATGACCTTACAAATGTATTAACTAGGATCTTTTAAAGGTCTTTATTTTAAATATATTGAAATAGTCACCTGTTGTCAATAGAAATTCAGTAATAAAGTCTAGATTTGTCATTAATTCTGCTTAGAAGAGCCCAGTTACTACTTACGCAGGAATTGATTTGTGCAGTGGTAGTAAAATATCTGTAAATTCTTGTGACTTGATTATATTAAATAAAAATAATTTCTTTAAAATTTTGATCAAAAAATGGCTGCTTTTAAAAATATTCACCACCGCTCCTCCTTGATGCCCATACAGGAACTTGTATCAACAACACTTCAGTCATGATGTTTAAAAAGGGAAGTTTTGAAATTGGAGGAACCATACATCCTGTTGCAATTAAGGTAAAACAGATACCCCCCTCCCACTTCTGCAAACAAATAAAGACAGAGACCTGGTACATTTTATTTTGATAATAATTTCAATTTTGAAATTTACAGTTGTAGGGAGCACTTGTTTACTCTTTCCTCAAATTCACCATTTTGCCCCCTTATTTGATCCTTCTCTCTCTATTGGTAAGTGTATCGACAGGGATGATTGTACGAAGGCCTAAGCTCAGAGGACATGTTGATTGCAAATCAGGTACTGCCCCTGCTTTCACCGCCCTTCTGGTGAAGTAGAGAGACAGAGATCTCAGAATTGTGTAATTACTCTCTTGGTGTAGGACTCTGGGACTCTGGTCAGAGAAGTTAACTGATTTCATTTCTTTCTTTTCTTTTAAAGATTTATTTATTTATACATACAAGAACTGGGGTTTTGGCCAGAGGTGCGGGGATGGGGAGGGTGAGAGGATTCACCAGAGACAAAGTTGGGAGCAGATCAGGCAGATCCACTGAAGTACACTGCTGAGGGGAGCAGCAGGTGAGACAGGAGAGGTCTGCTGTGCCATGTGGGAAGCTCCCTGGCTGGGGATTGAACTCATCAAACTCGCGTGCTGCAGTGGCTGCGGATCGCTTCATAGGCTGAGACTTAGCCCCTTGCACCACCAGGGAGGCCCAGTTGATTTCATTTCTCTCAAGCAAAGTGACTTTTTCTTTTTTTTCTTGGGGTCCAGTAGAGATGTTTGACTTGAAAACATCGACACAGATAAGAGAAGCTACCATGACTGGAATGTATTTTCTTTGTTTTTAGTATAACCCTCAGTTTGGTGATGCATTTTGGAACAGCAGTAAATATAACATGGTGAGCTACCTGCTTCGGATGATGACCAGCTGGGCCATCGTTTGTGACGTGTGGTACATGCCCCCCATGACCAGAGAGGTAATGACTGATGACAGCTGAGCTCTGGTGCCTAAATCAGATAAACACTAGAAATCCTTATCCTGACCTTCTCTTCTTCACATCTTTAAAAACTGAATTTCTTTTCTGCTTTTTCAGCAGAAATGACTTCATGTCATTATATATTCACAGATTATTCTCCATGGTAGTTTTTACAACTATTGTTGGTTTTTTATGGAATGTCAATGTTTTGAATAAGATTGATAAAGAACATAATCGATACACATTATTAAAAATTTAACAATACAGAATGACTTTTTTTTTGGTAGAACAAATAATATTTGCTAAGGTTGAGACTAGAACATATTTGAACTAAAATGTGAATCTTACATTTTAAAACAAATCTAAATGATTATGAGTCTCAAGGCATTATCTGAAAACTGTTTATTCAGGATATGCTTGGTATATATTTTTATTTTGCAGGAAGGAGAAGATGCTGTTCAGTTTGCTAATAGGGTAAAGTCTGCTATTGCTGTGCAAGGAGGATTGACTGAGCTTCCCTGGTAAGAAATTTCTCAGAAGTACCATCACTTTTTTTTTAAATTAAAAACCTTTTAAGAATGTTGAAATTGTGGTGTCCATAGTGGTATTTTCCTGTTTCTGTGTACCTTGCAAAAACATCACGTTGGGTTTGTGAGAGTGAAACAATGGAACAAAAACATTCCTACACATTTTAAACAAGGAAAAAAATGGATTTTTCATAATTAGACAAATTGTGTTTCAGCGTGCAGGCCCAGAAAAATGTTTGCTGCCCTCAGGGGACCTTAGCCATGAAAGAGGGAATTAGAAGTCAGGCTCATGGTCAGATGGACAACATTCAGAAATGAGAGGCGCCCATTCTTTTTTGGGGGGCAGTTCTGAACCTAACTTCCATTTACACCTTGATTCAGCAGCAAGCAGCCAATCAGACTCTACCAACTTGCATTGTTAAAATATTTTCTTTGTTCTCAACACCACTTATCCAATGTGAACCCCTTCATCTACATAGATGGAGGGGAGATTTGACTATTTCTCCTGATTCCTTGCTTGTGACTGCAGAAAACGCTCCCTCTTTCAAGCACCAGTGTTTCCGTGTTCTAGTCTTAGCTGTGCATCAGACACACAAACCTGAGTGTGTAAGGCTGCTGTGTCAGCCAGGAGTTTTGTGTCCATGGTGGACTGGCCCAGGTTCGGGTTGGACACTCAGAAAGTGTTAGCAGCTGCCCGGATGTTAGCCCAGGGGACTTTCCTTGATTGTCTCCTCCCACGGCGCTGGCCACCCTCAGCACAAAGCAGTGTGTGGAGCAGGGATATGCCTGAACTTTACTCCACCTTCCACTCTACATCTTTTTGGGTGTCACCTCGGCATGCTTGGCAGCAGAATTCCCCTTCTCCGCATTTGTTTTGATCTCCTAGGTCTCTGGAAAGATATTTGTTAAACTGTGAGGGATCTTTGTTTGGGGGAACACTAGGGAATTGTGAGACTCCTTTTTAGATTCTGCACGGTTTGTATATTTATGTATGGATTTTTGCTGTCTGTTGCTTGTTGGGTCCCGTCCCCGTCCCGTCCCATTCCCCGCCCCCCCCCACACACACACACCCCACCCCGCCCTCGGGCCACTCTAATTCAACTGCAGCCCAACTCAGTTGCTTTCTCCCAAACTGAGCACTTCTAACTTCTGCGTGTTGTTCATCTGGTCATGTGCCCGACTTCTAGATCCCTCCTCTGTGACTATTTTTCATCCAGGCAATGACTGGTGCCCTTGAGGTACAGCGGTCACTTTTCTGGAACATAATTTGTCATCTTATGAAACACCCATTTTCTTTCTTTAAAATGTATAGGGGTGTTTTTGTGCCACTGTTTCACTCTTACAGACCCACTTTGCTGGCCTTGCGAGACAAGCAGAAATAGGAAAAGACCGTGTTCACTACGATTTTGATGTCATTGGTTATGCTATGTAGCAGTTTCTACAGAAGAACAATGGCTTAAACAAGATAGACATTTATTCCTCTTACTTAAACAGAGGCAGTTCAAGCTGGAATAACAGTTCATTCTGTATTTTTCTACCCTCTTTATGACTACTCTCTTTATAACTTTATGGTCAGGAGTGGCTGCTCCAGGCATACTGAGTGTTAGAACAAATATTTAGCAGGAAGAAATAAAGCAAGAAGACACATTCATCCTTGGATGCAGGCTGGAGGTTGGGCACACCATTTCCACTTGTGTCCTATGGCTAGAACTGAGTCATGTGATGATAAAACTGAACTTTAAAGATGCAGGGGAGATGTAGACTTTGTTCTGTGTGGCCATATTCCTAGGTAAAATGTAGAGTTCTGTTACTGAAGAAAGGGAGAATGGATTTGGGGGTGAGGAATGGATCCTGGGAGGCAAGGGGCAACTTACAGGCTTCTTCATATTCAACTCTACTTCTAACTATATTAAAGAAAACTTGGAAGAAAGGAAACGAGTGAAATATTTTAGTTATGATAACTATGGCTTTAGTTTGTTGAGAAAGAATGAAAGTAGGTAAGTGTATTAGCCTGTTCAGGCTGCTATAACAAAATATAAACTGGGTTGTTTAACAGAAAATTCTTGGAGTCTGAAGGGTGGAAGTATGAGATCCGATTGAGTTCTGGTGTGAGCCCTCTCTACCTTTTGCTTGCACATGGCAACTTTCTTGCTGTTGCTTGTAGGATCTCTTCCTTGTGCAAGCAGAAGAAGAGGTAAAGAGAGTGTGTTCTCACGAGAGTACACAGAGCCCTCTCTGGTGTTTCCTCATGAAAGAGCACTGAGCCCCATCTTCAGATACCATTACATTCGGTGTTAGAGCTTCAACATATGAATTTCGGAGGGACATAAGCCTTAGTCTTTATCAGCAATGGTTAACTATTCCTACATTATAATGGTGTAGCAGGGTGGTTCCCATAAAAAGGGTCAGAAACAGTCAGACAAGTCTGGGAGGAAAAGAGCAAAATCAAGATAAAAGTTTCCATTGTTAGCTTCAACTGCACATGCTTCTTGCTCCTGGACTGGTTGAAACAGATGTGGGTGAGAGACCATGGGGAAGCTAACAATGGCAGCTTTGAACTTGATTTTGATTTTTCTCTTTCCCCCCCAGACTTGTCTGACTGTTTCTGACCCTTTACTAATGGGGACCACCCTGTTACAATGGGAGATTAAATTCTTATATACACACAGATATTGTATTAGCGGTAGGCAGACAACAGTTCATACTTCCAGTCCTGAAAGTTTAATAAAGTCTCTACTGTCTGTTTTACTGTTTCAAAAACACGTTATGTGAAAAATTCATGGGAAACAATTGCAGCAATGCTCTAGAAGCAGGAATGGACTCAAGCTGTTGTCAACCAGGCAACTCAGAACCTCTGAACCAGCAGAGGCACCCAGGACTCTTTAGGAATTAAAGCCTCTAAAAATTGGGCTAGCTGGATTCTTCAACTTCTTTATACAGGGTGGGGAAAGTCTCTAAAATATTTTATCCATTCACATTTCTTGAATACAAATAATTTCACCCTAGAAAGCCTGTTTTAGGAATCCACTCTGCTAATTAACAAGCCACCAATGTCTAAAGTTGGAAACCCATCTCTAAAATCCATTATGCCAACTAACAAAGCCCATGAAGTTGATGGGAGATAAAAATAGGGGAAACCTTACAGTAGCATTTCTGAATGGTGACTTTCTGATTAAATGCTTAGCTGACTAACCACCTAGTATGACTTCTTGGTTTAGGGCAAGTGGTTGCCCCTTAGACCAAAAGTAGGGCTAAGAAAGGTTAAGGCTAACATTTGTATTACATTATACTGGTCAACAAATTTTTTACAAGTTATGCTACTGAAATAAAATTAGTCATTTCCTATCAATTTGCATGTGCGCAACATGAATATGACAGTCAAATTCTAATGTTGGCTCTAGTTTTTTTTTTTGTAATCTGCAATAAATTGATGTTTACATCATGAAATGCATGCCAATAGTAATAGATCTATGGTTAATACCTGTAAAAAATCAAGTCATAGACTGCTTCTTAGATTTCTTTGCTTGTCTCTTGTACAGCTGTTCAGGAATAGAATAGATGAAAGACAGTTTCCATTGTGCAAAAGCACAACCTTAAGACTTAGTTTTGAAGAGTCTAGAAATAGTCTCCATTCTTGTGGGTCATGAGTGATTTCTAAGGCATTCATGAGGCCCTCAATATCGGAACAGAATACCATAGTACTTTCCTTTCTTTTTCTTTCTTTTTTTTAAAGATTTATTTATTTATGCATACAAGCTGGGGTACAGACCAGAAGCGTGGGGCGGTGAGAGGGTTCACCAGAGACAGCATGGGGAGCAGAACAGGCAGATCGAAGGAAATGCACTGCTGAGGGGAGCAGCAGGCAAGGCAGAAAAGGTCTGCTGCGCCATGTGGGAATCTCCCTGGCCTGGTGTCAAACTGGTGTTGCTGCTGCTGACACCTCCACAGCGCAGCGCTTAACCGCTGAGCCACAGGGAGGCTGAGTACTTTCCTTTCTGAAGAAAGGCTCCAACTACTGGTGACGCTTTTGATATAAATTAATTATGACATCTTCTTCTAGACTGCATTGTTGGAGTCTTGATCCTAGCAATTCTGCCTTGTTCTTGGATAAGTCCAAATCATGAACCAGGTCATTTAGTTCTTCCTGTGTTAGTCTGTGTGGGGTTGATGATGCACCACAGTGAAAATCTGGATCACTGCATGAGGATGGAACAGGAGAAGAACAGATCAGCTGACCCTTGTCCTCATCAGATGAATCAAGAGAATATTCTGCTGCAGGTTCTGGAATAGGAAGTCTCTCACCATGTGGAACTGGTCTCAGTGCAGACGGAATGTTTGGGTAGACTATTCTCAATTTCCTTTTGCTTCATTATTTCTCTGGAAAGAGGAGGAACCAAGCAGAAGTAATAGTCTTTTATGTGGTTGCTTGGCTCTTTCCACACCATGAGGACTGCAAATGGCATTGATGAGCTTTTGCCATTTAACCACTGTGAAAGCTGTGTTTTACATGTAAGCACAGCACATATGTGGGGCCCAAGGCTTGTCTTGCTCAACAAACTTGCATCAGAAGTAAAGATGATAAGCCTTCTTCACTTGAGAAGTGATAGTTTTCTTCTGGTTGGCAAATGTCACTTCCCCACAAATAGAGCAGAAATTGTCCACTCTTGTTAACGCACTTTCAAGGCATTACTGTTCTGTATTGTGCCTAAATGGATAAAATAATAGCAGTTCTATCTAACAGTAGCTTAAACTGTCTCGCACAAAGTCTGAAATATTTTCAATGCTCAACCTTTCCAACAGGGCTTTCTATACTACACTGCTGATGTCAGCTTACTTCAGCAGCCACGTGGCAGTAGTGTTGCATTGCATCAGAAAATGATGCAATCAACTCTGGATGATGTGTGCAAGATGGTATTATGCAATGCAATATTACATCGTTCTAGGGTGATTTAGGATGTTGCAGTCCTACTGGATACATTTACATGGTGAGACATATAAAAGGAATTAAATGAAATACTTCAAAGCGAGAGCTAATAAAAAATTTTCAGGGTTAGGGCCTCCCCGGTGGCGCAGCGGTTGGGTGCTGCGCTGTGGAGCTGTCGGCAGCAGAGATGTGAGTTCGATGCCCGGCTGGGGAGAGTCCCGCATGGTGGGGCAGACCTCTCCTGCCTCGCCCGCTGCTCCCCTCAGCAGTGTTTTTCTGATCTGCCTGTTCTGCTCCCCGCTCTGTCTCTGGTGAACCCTCTTGCAGCCCCACGCCTCTGGCCTGTGCCCCAGCTTGTATGCATAAATAAATAAATCTTAAAAAAATTTTTTTTTCAGGGTTATATTCATGTTAAGCACACCAAGATACTACAGATTAAGGCCTTTTTAAAGTCAGTAACAATCTCACTGTTGACCAGTGTTATCTAAGATGGAATATCATAATACATTTCATAATTTCACAAAAAGATGAGATTACAAATGCCCTGCTTTACAAGGTCTTGGGTTACAGGTGACCTTGTGATCTGGGGTCATTTTGTACTGCTTCCTTTTTATTCATTGTTTTCTATTCTCTACCCCCTTCCTCTTACTTGAAGAAGCCCTGCTCCTACCCTGAGGTCATTGTGAAAAGCTTAAAGTATAGTAAGGGTAGCCTCAGCCACCAAAGAAAAGAAGAAAGCATTGAGAAATAAAAACAACTTGGGGAAGTCAGCCACAGACATCAGACTCTAGATCAGATTGCTTAAACAAATTCCATTGCAAATAACCTCTGCATTTTCAATTTCCTTTTATCAGGCCTTATGCAATTTGACAATAAAGGATGAGTTTTAATTACCTTGCCTAATCTTTAGAAAGAAAATAGACCCATTGATTTTTCAGATGTAATCGTCATTTACCCATAGGTGTGAATTAACTCTAGGTTGGTTTATCCTACATTGAATGAGAACTTAATTGTATCATCCTGAGCTGACTTTTATATGTGGTTGTTCCCTCCAAGCACTGAGACTTGCTGCCATTGATTGCAGCAGATAACAAGTCAGGACAGGTGTTTAAAGCAGTAGTAGGTTTACTGGGTGCTGGGGAAGAATTGAGTTAAAGTATTATCAGAATGCTCAAGGGCAGGTGTTGCTAACTTTACACTGTTGACCTGGACTTCCAAAAAGGAGGAATGGCCCCCTTGTCTCTCCAGCCTGCCCTTCTGTAGTTCATACTGAAAGGTAGGCGCAAAAAGAAAGGACCCAATCCAGGCAAAGCGGCAGTGAAAGGGCCTTATTAAAAGCTCCTGGGCAAGGTTCATGGATCTCAAGATGGAGGCCTGTGAAGTCACGCCCAGTTATGGTTTGGTAGGGTTTTATACATTTCGGGGATAAGGATAGCACTGAAAGTATTTGGCCTGTCCCGCCTGGGCCAGGGTCAACACCGAGTGGCAAGGTCAACCATGAGGTAGTGCAGTGAAGCATGTCTTGTTTGTTGTGGTTATGCAGCCGGGTGGGGCCCCTGAAGCCCCCAGTGGCCCTGGGCAATGACCTTGGGGGTGGGGTAATGACCCTGGGTCGGCCTTACACATGCTATTCAGAGATCAGTGCATTTCCATACAAGAGGCTTTTGTGGATAGTTCAGGAGAACTGGTGATAATTTATAAGCTTGCTTTATGAAAATTTCCTACAACTGACCCCTGGAGGATTTTGTGCACTGCAGTCTGTTGTTTTAAGTTAAGGATTTATTGGTGGAGAGTGTCTTGGATTTGACTCCAGAGTCAGAATATTGCAGTGGTATCAGGCGGGCATCTGTCTGAGGTCAAGCTCTGTCTTCATGGCATTGAGTTCACCGGCTAACCTATGATCATGCATTCATCATCTTTAGAGAACACCCGGTAAACATTTGTGCCCAGTTGGGTTAAAATTAAACAGGCATAGTGTAGAGCAAGCAAATTCTTAGTCTATACTCTCATAGGCGTTAAATCTGAAGTATTAAATTAGGAGAGAGATAGTGGCCCTAGATAGTCTAATTTCCTCTCAGCTCTTCCAGTTTATTTCTTTGTGTTGTCCAAAGAAGGAAAGGCATGCAGAGTTCTTATAGCCCAAGCAGGTCTGTGTTTTTACCACCCTGGAGAGAGTTCAAAGATCCACATCCTCTGAACTCAGAAATGCTGCTTACACATAGGCACTAACCGGTGATTGAATGGAGTTTAAGATTTTGTTATTTGTTTCATTCTGAGTCTGTTTCAGGATATGGAAGATTAGAAATACTTGAAGTATATGGTGCTTTAAATGAAAATACAACTTGTGAAAATTAAGATTAGATTTTTATAATGGTTAACCTACTGATCCTTAAGGAATTTACCCACACATACACATCACCCTCATCATTTCCTGTGCATCTGCTTAAAAATTGCCTGACGATTTCTTAGTAAGTAGGTTGATAATGAAAAAATAACAGTAGTGTTCTGCTTTCCTTGGGGAAGAAGATAGGTAAATAACACTAGTTTGAATGTAATGTCCAAATAATGAATACAACTGCCCTAACTCCTACAAAGAAACTGAGTTGGGATATTATTCGTTGCTTTAACCAGTCATGAGAGACTTTGTTCCTTCTTCGAAGTGCTATACCTCTGGTAAGAGGGAGAGAGGGGCTGGGTCTTTCTGCTTCAGAATCCAGAGTTCTTTGCCCTATTAATGACCAGATGCACATGCGACGGGATACCACACAGCATGTATTAATAAATTTCCAATTTATTTCAAATCATTGCAGGTAGTATCTTTATTTATTTGCCTTTGTATTCCCAGGGATGGAGGCCTAAAGAGAGCAAAGGTGAAGGACACTTTTAAGGAAGAGCAGCAGAAGAATTACAGCAAGATGATCGTGGGCAATGGATCTCTCAACTCGGAATCGGACTGATTGCCTCTTTGGAGATCAAACGTGGCTTCCCAGAATCAGCCCTTAGAAATGGAATGTGTGTGTGTTCTTTTTTTTTGAGGTGAGGGAGGCCTTGTTTTGTTTCATTGTTTTTGTTTTTTATTTGTAATCTTTTCTACAGGATGATTGTCTCTACCTCTATGCCAGGGGCGGGACCCACAGGTGCCCCTTGGGCTTTTGTTGTTATAGCACTAGCTATAATTGTAAGGGAATTTACTGAGTTTAAACAGATTCTGCCTTTTGTGAAATGGTTGTGTCATTGACTGAAAGAAATATTTATACAGGAAAAAGTACTACTAAAACACTTCTGGACCTTACTGTCTTTGGAATTCATTGATATGATAATTATCAAGAAAAAAACAAATCTCTTGATAAAAAGTTGAAAGAAACTGTCAATATTTTTTCTTTGAGTGTTAGATGAGAAATATTGTGTGGTGAACTTTACCCAGCAGACATGAGCCCAAGTGTGTGTGTGCATTTAAACACAGGCAATTTCGAACACACTTTAGCCAGTAGCAAGTGTTAAGGTTTTTCATTTTCCTTGTTTGTATGTTGAAGATCTATGACTAGCATCTCCCCATCTACCAGTTTGTTTGAATTTGTGATCACATTTTCAAATAGGAGAAGCTTTTTACAACAGAAACAACAAATCACGTGACAGTCTCCAGGGGGGAGCAGGTGAAAGTGTGCCGCCCTACACCTATTTGTGGTTTATTTCAGAACTTTCCCAGTTATTAAACAACAAAAAAAAAAAATGAGTGGCAAAACTACCTTTTGGGAAATGAGCCTTAAATTTTTTAAAGGGGAAAATAAGTATTTCCCAACTCACACAGATAAGCAATGTTTAACAGCCATCGTAAACTTGGAGCGTGTCCTCTCTCTTCTGGTAACCATGTACAGAATGTGAAACTGTCTTACAGTGAATATAAATAAATTCTATATTTCTAAATGTGTTTGGCATTGTTTTTTCCTCTCCTCTCTACCCTTTTCTGATTTTGAGTAAAATTAAATTCTCTCCTATTGCAAAATGGGATTGTTTTTATTTCAACAACATGGACTTTATTTGTCTGGAATGTCTGGGAAATGAGAACATGAACCAATGGTTTTGGTTTGTCTTCTTTTTTTATAGCCTAGTTGTCTGGACTCTGACCTTGTGGACTCTGCCTTGAGCAAAGTCACAGACTATAGCTATTTTGCAGGTAAACTCAGGCAACTTTGTCATAACAGAGACAGGTAGCCTGGGGTAGCTCTATCTGTGTAGATTCTTGTTATCCAGCTGGATGGATCTGGTTCAAAGGAATATTTGCAAGCAGGTTGCCTTCATGGTCAGCTACTCTGCTGTTCTCACCCCACATCCTTCCTTTTTTTCTTGCCCTAAGTTTTGCCCTCTCAGAATTTGGCTGGGGTGATCTTGATTGAAAATCAGCCACTCCAGTATGTACCTTGAGGGTGCTTTTCACCTTTTACTTTCTCCGAAGACTTTCTTCTCATTTACTTTTCATACTTGATATGAATTAGTCAATCCGCTTTATTTATTAGCCCACTTTCAGAAAAGCTGATAGAATAGCCATTTTGTTTGGGCATGATAAAATGTGTCTTCCCAAGAGCACTGTGACAGCAATAATACTGTCCAGTATTCACTAGGAAATCTAATGCTTGCAGTCAAAACATTTGTAGTCCTTGACTAACATAACTAGTTTCCAATTTGTTTGAGGAATTGCCTTGTTACTGAAAATGTTTACAGAAAGCAAATATTGCTCAGATTTAGCATATGTTCCCTAGAACTTTTTTTTGCATTTGCCCCTCCTAATATTATTTTACACCCACTTTAGAAATATTGTACATAGAAATATTGTGCCTAGAGTTTCATCTTATAAACTTCTGAATCTTCTGCAATTGTAATGGGATATCAAAGTAGGCAATGTTTGGTCAAATACTTCCATTAGCTACATTTCATCCAACCTTGCAGAGAGTCATTTGATGAGTCTTGAGTTTGCCTTTAAGAAAAATAGCCTCCCTGGTGGCGCTGCTGTTGAGCGCTGCTGCACTGTGGAGCTGTCCGCAGCGCTTGATGCGAGTTCGACGCCCGGCCGGGGAGAATCCCACATGGTGCGGCAGACCTCTCCTGCCTCGCCCCGCTCTTCCCTCAGCAGTGTGTTTCTGATGTTCCTGTTCTGCTCCCCACTCTGTCTCTGGTGAATCCTCTCGCCGCCCCATGCCTCTGGCCTGTACCCCAGCTTGTATGTATAAATAAATAAATCTTTAAAAAAAAAAAAGCCTGTGGCTATTAACAGACGTCAGGTTTTAGGAATCCCATATGGTTGTTGAAATATCCTGGCACATGTTAGAATTGGAGGAAGAGCCTTTTATAAGAGTGAAGATAACAGTTTACAGGGGAAACAGCCTGGATCAGAATCTGCTGCAAGGAACAGTCTTGAGGAACATCTTCCTGCATGAGCAGACTTTCCCAGGCATAAGCAACTTCGGCTTGCTGATCTTGCCACTACCTCTGTGTGTTTATGTTGTACTTTGGGCATCTGTTGATATCTTAAAATATATGATAAGGGTGTTGGTTTCTTATGATTACAAATAATGTGCTGTAGTCATGAGGATAGCCTTTTGACTGAGCTAGTCTCATTTGGTGCTCCTGAAATGTGCTTTTACTGACCTAAAGCACTTCCTGCTAAGCCTAAGCAGGTTATGATGGGAGGTGGGGTGAGACCGGGAACTGGGATTGGTATTGAAGACTGAGAGCCTTAATAAGGCTCTTGACAGAACTGTGTGCTTGCTTTTTTTTTTTTTTTTAAGTTGAAGTCATATTGTTTAAATTATATAGTTTTCAGATGTATAACCCTTGAAAGTATATGCTGTGTTTGTCACAGAATTCTAGTTTTCACCCATCACTCTGTAGTTGACCCCTCTTACCCTATTTACCCATCTGCTTGCTTTTATTTTGTAGCTCTAGTTTCCAGTGGATTGATCTAAGGTGCATCTAATGTTATTTTTTAAGAATAAGGGCTAAGATGAGATGAAGAGACATAAGACTGCTGATCACCGCTCTAGCAGTCACTGGCTTTGAAGATTTGGGTAGTTTACCACTCTAGTTGTCACTTTTGATTGTGAAAGTATGAATACACACGTGCAGGTAAACTTTAAGGGGTGATAAGAACAAATACTTTCATATCATTTTTCTGGATGATGCAGTAGAACATGACTATATCCTAGAAGGTATGAAACATCATAGATTACTTTCCCATTTGCTGTCAGTGGACAGTAGAGTGCTTGTGACTTTGCTGTAAACACCCTTGTATATGTCTCCTGGCACAATAGCTACTCTAACTTTAATGTTTAGTAGGAATCTGGGCCTCCCTGGTGGCGCAGCGGCTAAGCGCTGCGCTGTGGAGCTGTCAGCAGCGGTGACGCGAGTTCGATGCCCGGCCAGGGAGAATCCCACATGGCGCCGCAGACCTCTCCTGCCTCACCCACTGCTCCCCTCAGCAGTGTATTTCTGATCTGCCTGTTCTGCTACCCGCTCTGTCTCTGGTGAACCCTCTCACCGCCCCACGCCTCTGGCCTGTACCCCAGCTTGTATGTATAAATAAAAAAATAAATCTTTAAAAAAATATATTACAATGTTTAGTAGGAATCTGCATTGTTGCATGGTAGAATATCAGTATATTCAACTTTCATGTTGAAAGAGCAAACTTTCCAAAAGGGTGGGATCATTTTATCTAAATACGACCCATCGGCAGTGTGAGAACAACATTTATACTTAATATATCAATAACAACATTTATTACACCAAATACAAACTTATTTGGATTTATTTTACCTTATTTTGTGCTTCTTCCATTTCCCCTTCTATTTACTTGACATCTTTTGGATTTATTACTTCTTCCCATTTGCTTTATTTATTTTTTAAGGGCTCACCAGAGACAGAGTGGGGAGCAGAACAGGCAGATCGACCAAAATGCACTGCTGAGGGGAGCAGCGGGCAAGGCAGGAGAGGTCTGCTGTGCCATGTGGGAATCTCCTGTGGGGCATCGAACTCACGCCACAGTAGCTGCCGACAGCTCCACAGCGCTGCGCTTAACCTGTTGCACCACCAGGGAGGCCCCGTTTGCTTTATTTAAATTGTGGATTAATAGTCTTATTTCTTTTTGTTCTGTGGTTAATTTTGTAAGTTTTAAGGTGCGCTCTTAAAGTCAGAAGTTGATCACTATGCTTACATTCCTTCTGGATAGAAGAACGCTAAAACTTGATTTCTACTTATTCATCTATTCTACTCTGATTTTAGAGATGTTAATTACTGACATAATCCCACAAATTATCATAGAGTTGTCATTGTCATCATTATTATTTCAGTGCTTCCCCACACTTTTACTGTTAATGGTCAGGTAGTTTCCCAATCAAGTACTCAGTGTTACCCATTCCCTCGTGGGTAAAAGTCCACCCAAATGGGGCCCAAAGCAAGGCCCAAAAGTCTGTCACAAGTCTAAAGCACCTTTTGGTATGGAGCAAGAGGCAGAGAAAAGGGTCAGAAACAGCCAGACAAGTCTGGGAGGAAAGAGCAAAGTCAAGATCAATGTTGCCATTGTTAGCCTCCCCACGGGTCTCTCACCCACATCTGTTTCAATCAGTCCAGGCCAGTGCAGCTTCTTCACATGTCTCTCCGCTCCTTGGGCCTCTTCTGGCTCTCCATCCTGCTTCTTCCTTCTCCAGTCTCCTCTCTCTCTTCTCTCTTCTCCAGCTTCTTTTCTCTCTTGCTCAGCTCCACCCTCCCTTGAGTGGGGCAGGGAACCTGTAACATCCCCTTTTCCTGGGGACCACCCTGTTACATTACCACTTAGTTATTCCACCTTTTATATCAGTCCATCTGTGATCACTTTCTTTTAGAGAGACTGTAAGTAACTAGCTCCTTATTTTTGTTTCTCTGAAAGCATATTTATTTTGTACTCATTCTTAAATGTTCAGATTGACTTTTTCTGTAAGCATATTAAAGATCATTCCACAGTTGCTATTGAGAAGTTAGCAACCAGTCTAATTATTAACTTATTTTAAGGTAATAGTTCTGTGAGTGGATTTAAGGCCATTTCTTTGTTTTTCTTTCTTATTTTACCTTTTTACTATGATGTATCCAGGTATGATCTCTTTTTATGTATCATGCTTGTTAGTATTGTATTTGTAGAAGCCTTCCTGGTGGTGCATGGGTAGTCTCAGCCTATGAAGCTATCCAGAGCCATCCCATCACTAGTTTGATCCCCGCCAGGGAGGTTCCCACATGGCGCAGCAGACCTTCCTGCCTCACCTGCTGCTCCCCTCAGCAGTGTACTTCAGTTGATCTGCCTGTTCTGCTCCCCACTTTGTATCTGGTGAATCCTCTCACCACCTTACACCTCTGGCCTACACCCCAGTTCGTGTGTGCATAAATAAATGAATCTTTAAAAAAGTATTGTATATGTAGGAGTGGTATTTTCATCATAGGCTTGGTATTTTCCATCAATTCTTGAATGGTATCCCTTTAGTTAAATAAAGGCTTTGTCTTGATTTTCCTTTTCCTATATTTTAGACGTCTAATTAGAAAAACATTAGCCCTTTTTGCTCTATCCTACATGTCTCTAAATCATTTATATTTCCTATTTCTTTGCCTCTCTAGACTTCTTTCTGGACAATCTTTTCATTCTATTTTCTCACTAGTTCATCAATTCTATGTAACCTACTGTTAACCTTCACTGAGTTTTTAACTTACAGTCTTATATTTCTCGTTTTTGAATTATATTTGATTCTTTCCAAAATGTGCTGATTTCTTTATTTAGAGAATTTTCTTTTTTTTTTTAAGATTTATTTATTTATGCATACAAGAGCAGGGGTGTATGCCAGAGGTGTGGGGAATGAGAGGATTCACCAGAGACAGCAGGGAGCAGAATAGGTAGATTAACTGAAGTACACTGCTGAGGGGAGCAGCAGGCGAGGCAGGAGAGGTCTGCTGCAGCATATGGGAAGCTCCCTGGCCAGGGATAAACCATGCTGCAGTGGCTGCTGATAGCTTCATAGTGCTGAGAGTTAACCCCTTGAGCCACCTGGGAGGCCTTAGAGAATTTCATGATGAGTCATCATATGTGGAATTTCATCTTTCTCAAGCCTCTGGAATAGGGATCAACAAACTATAACCCACAGAACAAATCCTGCAGTCTGTTTGGTAAATAGAATTTATCAGAAGACAACCACACCTACTTATTTTACATACTGTGCATTTGCTTTTGCACTACAACAGCAGAGGTGATCTGAGTCATTCCTCCGTTTCAGTTGCCCATGGTCTCAGTTCCCTACTGTCAGCTGCGGTCTGTAAATATCCCCTACAAGATGGTTTGAAAGAAAGACAACATTCAATTTTATAATAATGCTTATTACCATAAATTGTTATAATTTTTCTAATTTATTGCTGTTCCTGTTGTGCCTAATTTATAAGTTAAACTTTATCATAGGTATGCACACAGAAAACAGCATTTATATAGGGTTCAGTGCATCTGCTGGGGGGGTCTTGAAACATATTCTCAGCAGATAAGGGGGAACTTAACCTAGTTGCAATGGTGAAAAGGAAAGGCCCACCAAGCCTAATATTTCCTGTCTGGGACCTTCCCTGTAATGGTTTTTCGCCCAGGTTCAAGGGCATTATCAGTCTGGGACTACTTTAATTTTTTAGCTTGAGGTTTACTGAGTCATGTAAATATTTAGCCTATAAAACACTACTAAGGGCCATCTTGTGGTTGTGAATTTTCTGCTTTTTTTTTGAGATTCATCAATGCAGTTGTGTTTGTAAGTGCCTCATTCCTTTTAATTGCCAAGTGGTTTGCAATCCTTTGGGGAAATTATTTCTCCCTTTTACTTAGCACTAAGATTTGACATATACAATTTATCTGCTGGCGTCTAACACGCAGATGGGTGACGCCTACTTTCCTTTTACTTCAAGGATGTAACTCCTTGAGTTTCCACCTTCAAGGCCAGGGTCTCTGGTTAGATTTCCCACTTTTGGGTAGCCTTCAACGTTGTCTATTTCTTGTCCCTGAGGTCCTGGGGTTTCTGAAACCACAGCTCACTTCCCTGCTCCAGCCGAAGCTCTTACTCAGTGCAAGCTGAGATCTGGCCTCTGCCCCGCTTAGCTCTCTGGGAACCTGTCTTCCCAAGCTCTGGCCTGAGAAATCACAACTTTCTTGCTAGTTTATTATGGAATCTGGTTTGTTTCTCTGAATGTGTTAGTTTATAAGAAAGTCATTCTTTTAATACAAAAAACAAAAACTTTAGAATCATAACTTTGCAAATCACTGCGGAAGCTTTATAAGATGAGTGATTTACAGGAAAAGAACAGAGCTGATGTTACGGGGCAGGGATGGGGGCACCCCTGAACCTCCAAACCTGCCCGTTCTAAATAAGTTCTGCCATCTGCCGCATCAAGACAAAACATGTAAGACCTTTAGTGGAAAGAAACTTTAATACAATTTAGTGTGTAATACAGAAAAGACAAAGAATATAGTTTAAAAATAAATGTATTTTATTATTATTATTTATATCTTTTACATTATTGTGTATTCCCCATAGGTTACCCGCCACTGATTCACCCGTGAACCATCACCATAATCCTTTGTGCTCTTTTCTCCCCCAGTTTGAGCCCTTATCCTGGAGCTAGAAGGGATCATGCTCAGCAAAATTAGCCAGAAAGAAAGAGAAAAATATCGAATGGTTTCACTTATAACAAGAACATAGTTTATGAATCAAGCACCCAAAGTTACACATTACCTTGTGGGTAAAAGTCCACCCAAATGGGATTGGTCCAAAGCAAGGCCCAAAAGCCTGCCACAAGTCTAAAACACCTTTTGGCAGGGACCCAGAGAAAATGGTCAGAAACAGCCAGACAAGTCTGGGAGGAAAAGAGCAAAATAAAAATCAAGATCAACGTTGCCATTTGTCACTTCCCCACGGGTCTCTCACCCACATCGGTTTCAATCAGTCCAGGCCAGTGCAGCTTCTTTACATGTGTCTCTGCTCTTGTGTCTCTTCTGGCTCTCCATCCTTTTCCAGTCTCCAGTCTCTTTCTCAGCTTCTTATCTCTCCTGCTCAGCTCACCCTCCCTTGGGTGGGGCAGGGAACCTGTAACCTCTCTTTTTCCTGGGGACCACCCTGTTGCACTGACACAGGGAAATTTAAGAGATTTTCAGCATTGGCAAAGAGTAAAAAAACCAAATAGCATAGAGGCCGCTAAAAGCAGCCACAGACTCAGTGAGTTCTGTGAGTTCTCTGAACACTCACATTACAGATTAGGCTGAGGTCCTAGTAACCTCTTTGATGATTCTTCATGGGAGTGAAAAAATCCCTGTGGTAGATGCCCCTGCTGTTGTAGGGAGTATATAGCAACTCTGGATACCTCTTGTCCTCTTGGCTCTTTGTTTGGAAAAGATGCCCAGGATAGCTTGAGAATAGATCATGTATGCTCTATTTTGGGACCCTTTGAGTTCCAACCTATAATTAAGGAGTCGGATACCTGGAAAAGCAGGACTCAGGAATCAGTCTCTATGAAGCTGAAATAGGATATGTATTTCTTTTAAAAAAGCAAAATGAATTTAATTTTTGAGAAGCTTTGAAAATAGAATCCCCTGACTTAATTAAGATATCCTTACTCATTACAAACATCAATCAGGACTCACAACTTTGGACTGGGAAGTTCTCAAATTACTGTTTCTCTAACTCAATTATTTTTTAAAATTTTTATTTTATTTATTTATCCATACAAGAACTGGATTATAAGCCAGAGGTGGGGAGGGGGCATGAGAGGGTTCACCAGAGACAGAGTGGGGAGGAGAACGGGTAGATCTACTGAAATACGCTGCTAAAGGGAGCAGAGGGTGAGACAGGAGAGGTTTGTTGCACCACGTGGCTTATCTCCCTGGCCTGGGATGGAACTCTTGCTGCTGTGAGTGGTGAGAGCTTGGTAAGTGCTGAGACTTTAACCCTTGTGCCACCAAGGAGGCCCTGTTTCTCTAACTTTATTAAGTAAAACACATACCTGGTGCCTGGCATGCACCTATTCTGGGTTTGGGGATACAACAATGACAAAGAAAGACAGAATGGCTGGGCTTCTGGAAATCTAGTGAAGTAGGTGGAAAATAAAAAAAACAAACAAACACAAGAGACACGTTTGGACAAAACCACCACAAGGAATTCAGAGTAGGCTTTAATTTTTTCATATAAGCCAACAATAGTAAGTACCCAAACATTCTTTAAGAAGAGTTTGCAGAAAAGTATACTTCTCTTACAAATAGAATATGGAGTCCAGGGAACTGAGCACTGTGATGAGGAGAAGGGATGAACCTAATCGCTATGGGATGCGCATCTGACAAGGCTCATTGCCCATTTGAGGGTTTGCCCTTAGTTAAATCTTAATTTTTATAGCAACCACTTTTTGATACAGGCCACCCTGATGTCTGGTGGTTGCTAAGTCAGTTACAAATGAAAGAGTTCTAAATTTCCTAGCTGGAAGGAACTGCAGTGCGGGTTGCTTATAAAGCAGATTTTGAAATCGTTCCTGAAGAGTCACAAGTTTGTTGAGGATGAAGAGGAATGAGTTTGAATCACTGTTTTCTCCAGTAAATGCTACAGAAATTTGATTAACTAGTGGAATGATGAATGAAATAACAAATTCCATGGTTTAATACCTTTCTTTGGAAAATGTTTTTTTTTTTAAACAGTGATTTCTTTGGACATTTAACATGTATTTTATTAAACACATAGGATTTTGAGACTGTTAGTCCAGAGGATTCACTGCTTAAGATAAATTTGCCCTGTAGGAGCTTATGATCTGAAAGCGGAGACAAATACCACTGAACACAAGAGGACGCAGCAAGGACTTTTATTATTATTTTGCGCAGGAGCAACGTGCTTTGGCAGTCTGGAGGAGTGACTAGTGATGGGGGGAAGGGCATGTGGAAAGGAGGACAGTTGAGTGAACTGTGGAGGATGAGTGTTCTCTGGTGAAATTAGAGAAAGGGCAGGTGAATGGATTCCTTGTTCTGGACATACATACCCTCTACCTCAAACAAGCAAAAAAAAAAAAAAAAAAAAAAAAAAGAAACCCAAACAGGAGAGAGTGGCTTGTAATCACATACCCAATTAGCTTTGAAATACTCCCTGTTATGATTTTTTGAGTCATTTACTCCTTTGCCACTATTAGTGCCCACACCCATGTATTTCCATCTTATCTGGTTATCATCGCTCACCTGGGTTACAGTAAGACTCTCCAGCAGGTCTCCCTGCTTTCGTTCTGGTCTCCAGAGCCATCTATTTTTTAAGTGGCAGTTAGTGTGAGTATTTCAAATCAGAAATTGAATCATGTCACTTCTACTTTGGAAGCTCTTCAGAGTCTTCTACCACGCTGAGAATAAATTCCAAAATCCTACCCTGACCTGCAAGGCCTTTACACCTTCTGGCCACTCATTGCCCCCTCAGCCTAATTTCTGTTTTTCCTTCCCTGGCTCAACTTCCCTCAACACGGTGGACATTTTGTTCTTTTATTTTTTTTTAAGATTTATTTATGCATACAAGCTGGGGTGTAGGCCAGAGGAGTTGGGGGGGGGGCGGGTGAGAGGATTCACAGAGACAGAGTGGGGAGCAGAACAGGCAGATTGACTGAAGTACACTGCTGAGGGGAGCAGTGGGTGAGGCAGGAGAGGTCTGCTGCGCCATGTGGGAAGCTCCCTGGCTGGGTGTTGAACTTGTGCTGCAGTGGCTCTGTATAGCTTCATAGTGCTGCAACTTAACCCTTGCGCTACCAGGGAGGCCCTTGTTCTTTTATGAAATGAATATATCTTGCCTCATGGCCTTGATGCTTGTTCTTCAGCTTAGAGTGATCTCAACCAAAAATTTTTGAAACTCCTTGCTTATTTCATTTGTCTGCTCAAATACCCCTTTCTCAGAGACCTTCCTTGGCCATCCCACCTAAAATAACAGCCCTTGTCACTCTATCCCCGTACCCTCCCATTTCCACTGGTTTCCAATGTCAAAAAGTGAAAACAACATTCAGCTTCTGTTTTGCAGCAGCCTTAACAGAGGCGGCACAGTCCCTAGGCCGAGAGAGGGGCACCGCCATGTTCCTCCCCAACCAAGTCAGTAGTAGCAGAGCTACTCTCTGCACTCTGGGCATTGATGCTATCATTCCTGCGTTCACTCTATATTAGTGCTATTTTAGATTTTATGTGTTATTTGGCATGATTTGGTAAGTTATTTTCTGGGTCTGGAAACATCCCCAAATTTTTCCATATGAATTAATAGTAATTGCTTCTTTTCCTTACTTCATTTCAGCTTATGAAACGTTTTAGACGAATGATCTACTTCTGGGCTGTGGGGAAATCTGTACAGGGAATTAAAAGCTCCACAATGCTGTAGTCTCATTTTATTAAAGATTTATTTATTTATGCATACAAGCTGGGGTGTAGGACAGAGGAGTGGGGGGTGAGAGGATTCACCAGAGACAGAATGGGGGAGCAGAACAGGCAGATCGACTGAAATATACTGCTGAGGGGAGCAGCAGGCGAGGCAAGAGAGGTCTGCTGCGTCATGTGGGAATCTCCCTGGCTGGGGATTGAACTCATGCTGCAGTGGCTGCCGAAAGCTTCAACGTGCTGAGACAATCTGTTGTGCCACCAGGGTCCTGTAGTCTCATTTAAGTATGATCAGGCAGGTATCAGTGTACTTTTTTTCTGTAAACACACCTCAGTTGTTAGGAGACAAGTTGCTTTACAGAAAAACACATTTGTATGTAGGATTAGAATGTGTAACGCATGTCAGTCTTCAATAAAACAATATAAGAAATAACCCGTTTTCTTATTATGTCCTGAGAAAGAGAACCTTAGCCTGTGTTTAAAAAAAAACAACCACAAACCAACAACAATTTGGTGGGTTTTTGACCTTGATTGCTTTCCATCCTCTTTTCTTCTATTTATAAAAGTGTGGCTCTTTTATTCCTCTTCTGACTTTGGTTGCCAATGTAGACTTCATTTGATTTGTTATTTTTAAAACATTTTGAAGGTAGTTTTGGATGAAAATCGAGTCTTGGCAGCACAGTCATTCAAAATACAGTGGCCTGGTAATCACTGAAGTGACACCCAATCAGGTTTTTATTTCTTTTTAAGTGTAGTATATCCCAGGGGATATGGAATTCTTTTGAGACTTGCTTTGAAGCAAAAAGCACTTATTTCCTAGTACTGCTCTAATTCCTTCCTTCCTTCCTTCCTTCCTTCCTTCCTTCCTTCCTTCCTTCCTTCCTTCCTTCCTTCCTTCCTTCCTTCCTTCCTTCCTTCCTTCTTTCCTTTTCTTCCTCTCTCCCTCCCTCCTTCCCTCCCTCCCTCCCTTCATTCCTTAAGACTCCTTTTAAAAAAAAGTTTATTATTTATTTTTTAAAGATTTATTTATTTATGCATACAAGAACTGGGTGTAGGCCAGAGGTGGAGGTGGTGAGAGGATTCACTAGAGACAGAGTGGGGAGCAGAACAGGTGGATCGACTGAAGTACACTGCTGAAGGGAGCAGCGTGCCAGACAGGAGAGGTCTCCTGCGCCATGTGGGTCAGCTCCCTGACCGGGGATTGAATTCATGCTGCAGTGGCTGGTGATAGCTTAGTAGTGCTGAGACTTAACCCCTTGCACCACCAGGGAGGACCTGCTCTCATTTCTTTCTAATGTGGTTTTATCAAATAATTGCTTGCATTATCAGAAGAAAAGTCAGTATCATAGACATCAACCAAAGTCTGAGGACAAAAGTTTCACTTCATCTTCTGCTAAGAAAGTCACATTATCAGGCTTTTTCTATAATGGGAAATTATTACAAGGCCACAGGTTTTAAATATCTGTTTGCTCTATTTTTAAATTCCAACTCAGATCAAGTTCTACTATTGTCACATTACATTTATGGATAAAATGAAGAGAGTGGATCCTCTGGCAAAGTTCAAGACACTTTGCAGATTATTTATGTGTTCTACAGCCCAAGTTACTGAACAAAAACTTTAGGAATGTTTGTTCCTTTCTTCATTCATTCATTGATCACTGGGGTAACTCCTTTCCCGATAAGACTTTGAACAAGAACAAGAAGGAATGTTGTTTTTTCATGTTAGGGGGTTCCCCTGTCTGGTGGTCCATTTTGGGTAACCTCAACCTTTTTGCTGATGTGGCCTTGGGGCAGGAGCTGAGGTAGCTTGCATATCTTTCTCTGGTCTTGAATTGTCTCTGAAAGTGTAAGGGACTCTGAGTGGTGAATCTTGACGTCTGGGGCTGGGTACTGCAGCTTCTTATGGAAAAGCGGGGTGCTTTTCATGGGGAACATTCAGTCCCTGCCAAGTTGGCAGATTTATAGATGGTCAGTCAAGATGGTTGTCATTTCAAGAATCCTGAGTTCAAGTAGGGGTGAGAGGTCTGTGGTTGTTTTTGCTTATCCCCTAGTGCTGGGCTTTCCTCTAAACCAGTGGATGTATGTAATTTCCTGAAAGAGAAAGTGGCTTCATCTGCTGTTTCTTCAGCAGGTGGATCTGTTTAAGCCAGAACACCCACGATAGGTAATCCCCCTCTTTTTGAAAGTTTGTGTTACAACACTTTATTCCTAGGAAAGGCCTACATTAACACTTGTTTTCACTAACTGGAAGAAATCTAAGGAGGACTTTCACTTTCATAAAATGTTAAAAAGAGAAAGTAGCTTTTTTTTCTTTCAGCAATCATAATAGTTGCTACCCTGATGACTATGAGTGTGACCACCACGCCTCTTCCCTAGGAACTACTTTCTACAGACTGTGTATTTATCACATCATTACTGCTTTTGTTATGTGTTAATGTTACTTTAGGTTTTAGATGGTATTTAGCATATTGGGTTATTTTGGGCCCAGGAATACTTAAAACATTTTCCCATATAAATGGATAGTAATTGTTTGCTTTATGCTCTTTTGGCTTATGAAAGATTTATAGGAATGCAATACTTTTGGATGGGGGCAGGGCTTGCATGTGGTAATGGCTGGGTGGGCCTCTCTGTAGGGTAAGTAGGTTAATCGGGCTTTTTACACCACTAGCCTCTGGCTATCACCTATAGCTTTGATCGTATTAATGCAGAAGGTGCTTGGGAGTTTGGCATGGGGCACACATGCCTGATTCTGGACACCTGGAGCACAAGTATACTCTGCAGCAGTAACCGTGGGAGGATGAGCCACGTGGATGAGCCGCGTGATTACAGAAGCAGTGAGACCAGGAGACAACAGGAGCCAGAGAAGCCAGAGAGGCCAGAGAGAGAGTGCGAAGACTCTTGGAGGCGGGGAACCTCAGAGCCTGTCTGCCGGTGCCTGCTGGCTTCCCTGCCTGGTGTGCCTGTGTACCTGGTTCCCCAAGAGCATTAAAGATTTATTTATTTATGCATACAAGCTGGGGTGTAGGCCATTGGCGTGGGGCAGCGAGAGGGCTCACCAGAGACAGAGTGGGGAGCAGAACAGACAGATCAAGGGAAGTACACTACTGAGGGGAGCAGCAGGCAAGGCAGGAGAGGTCTGCCAGGCCATGTGGGAATCTCCCCGGCCAGGCATGGAACTCTCATCATTGCTGTGCAGGGAGGGCCCCCCTCCGGAGAGCATTAAAGCCTGAAAAACTCACTGGGAGATCCGGGACTTTCTTTTTCCATCTGTGAACCATAGTGAACCTGCTCTGTGCTTGCTGGCACAATACCCTCTTATCCTCTTAGTTTCAAAACTAAGTGCAATTCTATCTATTCTGTATGCCAAGGATTCTAACCTTCTAAGGTAAGAATTACTATCTTTATTTTCACATGTGGAAAAGTGACGTTCACAAAAGTTAAGGGGCCGTAGTTGCTAGAAATGGGACACAAGTGGGGTATATTTAAATTATTTTTTTCATACATATTATATTGATGTAGTTTTCAAATTTGCTGCCACTCCTCATCATTTGTTTTCTTTAGTTGGGTTTGCCATGGAATTCTAATTGCTCCTCCTAATTTATTGACTGTAACTTCTTAGGTTCTTTGTCTCCCCGTTATCTTGACTGGCAGCATCTGAGTTTTCTTTGTCCTCTCTCCCACGCTCTCTACACAGTTGTATTCTTCCTTTAAAACACCTCTGTTATGGGCCTCCCTGGTGGCGTAGCGGTTGAGCGCTGCGCTGTGGAGCTGTAGGCAGCTCGCGATGCGAGTTCGATGCCCGGCCAGGGAGAATCCCACATGGTGCGGCAGACCTCTCCTGCCTCGCCCGCTGCTCCCCTCAGCAGTGTATTTCTGATCTGCCTGTTCTGTTCCCCGCTCTGTCTCTGGTGAACCCTCTCGCCGCCCCATGACTCTGGCCTGTACCCCAGCTTGTATGTATAAATAAATTAAATAAATCTTTAAAAAAAAAAAAAAAACACCTCTGTTATTTTATTCTGTCGTTGTCCTTGAGCCAGTACTCAGACCTTCCCAATTTCTTATCAGATTACAACAGTTTTAGAACTGAAGTTCTCCAAGTCTGAGGATACCATGAGCTTCAGCTTCCTCAAGCACTCCTTTCATTATGTCACGGTTCCTTAGTGGATACCAGATGCAATCTACCCCCTTTCTTTGGAATTCTGGGCTCTCCACAATCTTGTTCCAAGTGACTGAAATTCCTGTTTATCCTGTTGCCTTTGAGGTTGATGCATATACTTCATGTTTCCAAAATATCCCATGATAGAGATTATTTATTGTCCCCCAAATTAATTCTCTTCTTTCTTTGTAATAGAATCCCATGGATTCACAAAATTATTCACAAAATCAGCACACTCAGAAAACGATATCCCCCAGGCTCCATTGTAACTGCGAATAACTATGGAACTATGTTCTTGCGGAAAAGACAAGCGTTGAATCCAAGTATTGTGTGGGACTTTTGGGGACTGTCTATAAAAGTCTTTTTTTTTTCTTTCTAGATGTCTGGCTCAAGGATATGAAGGCACTCTGAGCTAGTGGCAGGACTAGAACTCTTGAGTTCCTATCAAATACTCTACCAAGACATCACACCAAGTGTTCAGAAGTATGAAAGGTGTTCAAAACCTGAGGAGGCTGCAGGAAGACATATTTCTTTAAATATGAGAGACTTCAGTGATTTCAAGGCTGTCCTTGTGGAGTCGGACCCAATGCATATCACTCTGAGGAGCCTGTATATTTGGTTGTCAGTACATTGAGAAAGAAACATAACTACACCTTCCATATGTTTTAGTTAGATTAAAAGATTGATGTGTATTTATTTTGAGTTGATTGCTGAAATACCTTCCTTATGTGTAATGGAATTTTCTCCTTTGGCATTGCTGAAGGCAGTTCATTTAGCTACATATGTTGTCAGTGAAATTTCCCACATGCTTACACGAAACATTTGTCTTCTCCAGATGGCCTGTATAAAGCCCAATTGTTCCTCAAATAAATTTATAGTTATGACAAATGTGTTATCTCTCTAGATGAGAGTCCTTTCTAGGGAGAAGAAATGTTCTCCCAAATGCAAAAGGAGAAAGTAGGCACTAAACTGTTTTAGCATGAAACTTGGTGGGATCTGAGTTTAAAGAAGTCAACAGGCGAGATATATTAATTCCTAGTCTACCCATGAAATCTGTGTGGCTTTAAGTTCCCTCCATAAAAGAACCCCAAATAAAAAAACTTCACATATTCCTACCTCTTGCTTTACAATTTCTTTTCAGTAATGCCTTTTTCTGTTAAAAAATTCAAACATCTATTATCCAGTATTTAATATATAAACAAGAATGTCTATATTACTTCCCATCTGCCATCCCCCCTATGAACCACCATCGTGCCTCACTTTCTTAATCTAAAACTGACAATAATTACTTATAAAAAGGTCTGAAAATCTTTGTGGGAGAATATACAATGTGACTTCAGTTGCATATTTACAATATTCCTTAACCTGTGGCTGATGACTTTCAAGTTTATGATCTTATTAGAAATTCCTAATAGTCCTGTGAATTAACCAGGATGGGTATTTTATACTTCTGCAGATAGGAAAGTGGGACACAGGGGATCATAACTGCTAAGTTGATAGCAGGACTGAAGTTAGAACCAGAGTGTACTGAATGACATTACCTATGAGTGATTAGCTGCTATTGAGTAGATTTCAAAGGAGATAGCCTTGATTCTAAATTGGCAGAAATATCCCTCCAGGCTACAGAAGCAGACTGATAGTAACTTGAATGGTTAGCAGCTCAGCAGCTCAGAGCCAGGTATTGTGCTTTATTGGTCCTTGCATTCCCAGCCTTCCTCATGCGTCATGCGACAGGTTCAGATTAGGAGCTCGATTCTGGCATTGAACAATATGGAATTGAATATGGGCCCTCCATTTAGTAGCTCTAGACACTAGGCAGGTAAATTATCCCATGTAAGCTCCAGTTACTGCTTTATAAAATGAACCTATTCACACTAATGCTCAGGGCTGCTTGGAGAGCCAATGAGCCAATGACAATGCAGTGATGACAGAGGCTTGGCGTACAGCAAGCACTGAAAGGATGTCAGCTAAAATTTAAAAGGGATATTGGGTTCTGTGTCCTCAGTTTCTCCCTTTCTAAAGCCATAGTGACACATTCTCTAGGACTTTCTGACTCTTGATTTTCAAATATGGTACTTTAGTTCCTAAGACTGTAGTTGATTCAATTTAACTCATTTGAATCAACTAAATGCCTTTATTGTTCATTTCCAAGTCTTCACGTAACACACAGATTAGCGAACCTACCCAGTCAGCAGATCAAAGAGAACTGCCTTGAAAGTGTCCTGAGTCAGCCCTGTCCATTGAGACAGACTGACAGGAGTCCCTGCCAGGAAGCCTGGCGCCTCCGACCCCTGCAGTGACAGGCAGACATCAGACCAAACAGGCACTTCCTTGTGACTAAAGCTTTTATCTCCTAAATTCTGTCTTTCTCACATACAAATTATGACTCTCAGAGATGATGAATTAAGCTATGCATGTTACCTTATCTAGAAATTACTGTATACTCACAAACCAACAAACCAAGAAAAAAAAAACCACCAAAAAACCACCAACTTCCCAAATGAAAAATAAAAACCCAATGTCCACAAAAATGAATTGTTTCATGTGCTTGCCCCCATTTTTTTTTTTTTGAGAAACCCCACCAATACACTTTATAAACCAAACCTTGAGGTGGGGTTGAAGAAGCATCTGGCTGGTTCCCTTTTCCCACCAGTTCCTTCTTCTAGATTAATCCACAATTTTTACTTCTGAGAATTAATTGTTTTCTCTCATTACAATGGTGATTTTTATTTAGCAGTCTTCAACTGTTAGTCACTAGGATATGAGAGAGAGAAGGGAGAAACAGTCCAGAAATAATACATTACTTTATTGGCAATAAATGTACTGTCTTATTTTTCTGCCCACAGAGCAACTTACTAAGCACCTTTACATATATTCTGAATTGACCCACACAAGTTATGTTGTTACAAATGATAAAGGAGAGACTCAGATTTCCAGATTAAAGCTGTTTCCACTACTATTCTTAGCAGGAAATGAGGTGCTTGGGGGGTGTGTATTGGGGTGGTAAGGGGGAAAGGGAGATTTTCTTGAGAAAAATGGCAAACAAAGCAGAGCAACCTCTTCCCCAGAGATATCCTCCCACCAAAATAACACAGTATAATCTAGTCCCTCAAGAAAGACATGATGATTAAAAAACAGAGTAATCTCAGTGTTTGCTTGGATCTTGCTTTGGATTTTTGGAGAATGCCAATTTAATTCCTTCTGACATGGTCACTTCCCTGTTATTGGTCAAAATGTCCTGGGAGGGAAACTTCCAGGGCAGAGGTCAAGCCCCTCACTGTGGAGACTCTTGAAAGAACATGCTATTATGTTTCACTTTGCTCAAGGGGCCACTGCAACTTTAGGACCCAGTGGAGTCGACACTAGGTTAGATGCACCAGTTGACATCTGGAAATCATCTATGTCTGCTTCTTGGAGTAACTGAAGTGGCCTCCATGAATGGTTTCTGTGTAGGTCTGAAAACCAAGGCACTCACTACCTGCTCTCATTCTAGGGTTCGTGACATGACCCACTCTAGCCCAATCAGATGGTCTCTCGGAAACTGGAATCGGGGGTGATGTGTCCACAGGACTGAATGTTGTCTGAACAGGTCCACATTGAGGGGGGCACCACGAAAATAATCTCTTTGTTATTTCTGCTACCCAAATTCAAAGCTGCCCAGATTCCTCCTTGCGGCCTGATTCTATACTTTTTCTTTTGATTCCTCATGTACTGCTTTCTAGGTTAAGTTGGCTAGAGTTCACTTTTGTTTTTTAACATGAACTATCCCTAACAGGTACAGTGGAGTACAGCTTTATTCCCTAGTGAACTCCTTGTGGGCAATCTCCATATTCTATGCAAATACTTCTGGACATATGCTAGTTTGGGAAGAAGAAGCCCTTTCAAGCCAGGAGAGAGCTGGAGCAAGGTGAAAGAGTTAATGGAAGTGTGGTAATCTGACTGAGTTTACTAGGAAACAGTGAGTACAGGGAGAGAAAAGGCAGGAATGAGAGGCTGGTTGGCAGGCAGTTCATTGACCAAGATTCCTGTGTAGGGTTAGGGGGCTGGGTTAAGTTTGTACTATCCAAGGTGAAGGGAGTTTAGGAGAACTCTAGTTGGGGAGGAAATAGATCCAGAACTTCTATTCAGCTGGTAGAGGGCAGTGTGTCTTGAAGTGGGCTGGTTACCAGAGGCTGGTACAGCTCCTGGGCTCTCTGAGTAAGGCATTTCTCCCAGCCTGGATTAGGTTGAACTCTGGAACTGTTCAGAGTACCTGCCTTTGTTTATCAGGATATGGCTTGCACCTTGATAACCATTGTGCTATAAGTAACAGCCTGTTTTCAAGAAATTGACCAAGAATTGTAATTCTGTCAGTTGTTTATTCTTTCAATAAAGATTTATTGAATGCCAGTCATTGTCATGGCTGCTAAGATACAGTCCTTTCCTCAAGGATACAGTCCCTTCCTCAAGGGGACAGCAACTGTAGAGAGGGAGAAAAATATTAAGAAAAAATTAAGTAGAAATTTATAACTACAAATTATTGTGAGTACTAAAAAGGAAAATTACAGTCCGTGGTAAGTGTATAACAGACGATTATGTTTTGCTCGCAATGGAGGGGCCAGGGTGAGGAAATTTTCCCTATAAAGAGAATTCACAAAACTTCCACTGTGGTATTAGGAGACTTTAATTTTCTGCAGGAGGCCTTGCCTTCCCATTTTATAAACTCACGTTAAAACATAATTCAAAGATATTATCTGTAAGATGTATATTTTTGTGTTGACTTTCTATGTAGTAACTTGTAATTGAATACTGAAGGCAAGTTTTGGGGAGACTTCTTGGGCTGACTTACTGACATCTAATTTGGATTAGAGACAGGGACATAAACTTGTGACTTTAGTTGTCAACAGGGAAAACAATTTAAAAATAATATAAAATTGTGTTTGTTTTTAAAGGACAGATAAGCTGGCTAATTTCATGGATGCACAATGGGGATTTGGTGATCTCAGCTGTCACACAGCATGTTGGAATGTCTAAATTTTTGAACACATTGCTGGTTGATCTGTTGTCCTCAAAGAAATGAACAAATCTCATTTTTTTTGTATTTGTTCAACAGTTTGTGATTTGACCACTTGCTGAAGATATTGAGTGCAAGATGCAACTTGAGCCACACTGTAACTACCAGAATGCATGTAGATTCGTCCAAAATGAAATGATTTTGCAAACTAGTAGGATCTATGTGGGGCATAAATGAGACACTCATTGGACTATATTCCTGAGTGCCTGGTTGAGAAGTCTCTGAAAGAATGCTCTAGTGCCATCTTGTGGCCAGAAGGATGAATGTACTGAATTCAACTCATCCGCCGCTTGTCAGAAATTTTGTTGAAAAAGTTATGGGCATTAAAAGAAAAAAAGAGTTTATGAGAAATTTTGTGCTGTTTGGACTTGAAAAACTTCTCATATAACCAATATCATAAAGAGAAGTTACTTTATCTTTCTATGGCAAAGACATATTAATCAGTTCTTAACTTCAAATGACAGAAACCTATTTCAAAGTAGCTTAACCAAGAAAAGGGCTTGTGTTATAGAACCAAAGAAGTTGCTGTAGGGGGCCTCCCTGGTGGCGCAGCGGTTGGGCGCTGCTCTGTGGAGCTGTTGGTAGCAGCGATGCGAGTTCGATGCCCAGCCGGGGAGAGTCCCACATGGTGCGGCAGACCTCTCCTGCCTCGCCCGCTGCTCCCCTCAGCAGTGTATTTCTGCTCTGCCTGTTCTGCTCCCCGCTCTGTCTCTGGTGGACCCTCTCGCCACCCCACGCCTCTCGTCTGTGCCCCAGCTTGTATGTATAAATAAATAAATCTTTAAAAAAAAAAAAAAAAAAGAAGTTGCTGTAGGAACTGAGAAACCTTGGAGGCTGGATTCTGGACCCAAAATCACTGCGAACTTCCTTCTCTACTCATTTCTGTTTGGTTTTATTCCCTCTTGCTTCAAGGAAGATTATTGCCTGAGTGCAGATTTCAAGTTGTTTCTGTATGACTTTACCACAAAGAGAAGAATGTCAAGGAACGACCTGCCTGATTTGGGTCACATATTAAGTCTTAAACCGATCACATGATCGGGGATGGGGCATGAAAAGCTTCTGTTTGGGAAGCCAAAGAGAAAAACCATGTGAATGTGTTACCTTAGCAACAGAATATGTAGTAATATTTACTGCGTGAATGAACAAAGTAAAAGACTGAACACAACCCAGTAACTCCACTACTTGGACTTGAAAACTTGTCCCTATAGGATGCGTGCCATAAAGAGAGGTTACCTGGCAAACACCCCTTCCCCACACATGCAGTTCTGTAATTGCCAAAATACTTTGACTTTCCTGAGTGCAGTGCAACACAAACTCAGTCCCTTCTCAAGAGGAGACAAATCACAGATACTTTGAGTTGAAGAATTCGAGATCAAGTTCAGGGTTTCTGGATAATGTACATTCCTTTTAGGTTCAGATCCTCTTGGTCCAACAATTTATTTCTATTAAGGAAAAAACCAAACAAACTTAACCACAAAATCACTTAAGTTGTTCTATTTTGAGTTCATTTAACATATCTTTGGAACTTTCCAAAAGACACAAATCCTATAATAGAATTAGTAACTCAAACACTTCAGAAGCATTCATTTATTTAGACACCTATTTGAGCTCTTAATATTTTTCAAATATCATTTTACATGTTAGGAATATATGCCTGAATTTTCTGAATTTAAAGAAATGAAAAATAATTACAAAACTAAGGAGTGATAGGCTGTATTTTTGTTCTCTTAGCAGCATTTTTATAGAAGTGTATACAATTTGCAAGTGGTACTTATGAAAAATTGGAACCATTGAAATAAGAGGATCTCACTGATACAGAAAATAGAGATAAATGAAACCTCAAGAGTTAGAGATATTACTAGGATTAATTTCAGAATATTTGACAATGATTTGTCTAAAAAAAAATGAAAACATATTTTTCCTTTTTCTAGTTTTTGTTCCAAGCAGATTTTGGTTTGTGTACTTGAAGGCTAATTACTAATGAAATAAAATTTGAGTCAATTTGCACAATTCATTAGTTTCAGAGCTCACTGTGCTGTTGGCATTTCTAATTTAAAGAAAGTTGTTGAGACAAACATTTTTCTGAATGATCACAGAAGGAGGATAGGTGGTGCTTCAGAGCATGGGTTTTGGCATAAGGTTGACCAAAATTTGAGTCCTGGTTCCACACTATTGACCGTGTGACTTTCAGCAAGTTTTAAACTTACACCTTAGTTTCCTATCTAAATAGTAGGATAATGCCAGTTCTTACTTCATAAGGTTATTGTGAGCGTCAAATAGATATGTAATAGCCTCTTGTAAGGGTACAAGTCATGTTAAAGGAAAATCAGGAAAAAGCAACTCCCTTGGTGCCTTTTACAAGCAGGTACTACATGGCTAAAATTCATTTATTGATTATTAATGTCTCGGAGACTATTGATTTAATGATCATTGCCTGCTCAAGTAATTGATTACTGTGGTCTTAATTGGGGACAAAATGACTTGAAAAGAGTGTTGAGAGTGTGGAAATGAAAAATATTTTGTTTTTATTTGTTATACTGAATGGTGCTGCGGGGAGATTTTGAACTCACACAAATATGTGTTAAGGTGTTGCTGAGGGCAAGGGAACATTGGTGGCAGTATTGGGGATACCTCTTTCCATGGTTAGTGTTTTAGTCTATGTGAAGTGATCTCTGTGAGTACATTCTGGAGAAGCAGATATGATTGGTGAATGTGGACAGAGTATAGCCCAGTTGCTTCCCTTTTCTCCAGTGAATGAGCCTGTCTGCAGGAAATTTACATTCTATTTTGATCCTCTTTGACATAAATGTACCAAGGAGAGACCCTGATTTGATAATTTGCCTTAATCTAGAGATGCTGGTGATTTAGGAGAGAAATTGTTTACTTATTTGAGTATAATGGAATCCATTTGCCTAAAGATATGAGACACAGCCAATATTAACATAAAATCCAGTAATCTCTCTGCCTTTTTCTTTGGTCTTCTTAATCATCTCAAAACATTTGTGGGAAAGGAATGTTATTAATTAAACTTACTGAAATCCCAGGAGTCCTGTCAACATCTAGTTGCATACATTCCACTAGGGACACTCATAAGAGTGAAATAAACTTCAGCTTATCTTTTGAAGGAAAAAGAAGAAATGGTATTTACCAACTAGGGCTTGCTTTGTGGCGTGTTAATTCCCTGGCACTTTGGCTTGTCCATTTTGTGCTAAGCAAAAGCCCTCAGTTAGGGAAATATAAGTGCTTGTTGTATGGACGTCAGTGTGACTTGAAGTATCTATTGAAGCAATAAGTAATTTTCAGTGTACATTGAGGGGATACCATTGGGGTACCAACAGTGCCTGCTAGAAGGCTGTCTTTGAAGTCCCTTTGACTATGTGGGGTACCCTTCCTCTGTGGTGTCACATCCTCAGTTTCCTCGATTTAAAACTTAGGGATTGTCTATTCTTTCTCCTAAGCTATACTCTTTATATGGTCAGGGGCAACATTTAAATTGTCCACTGTGATTTCGCCAAGCCTAGGTGGCCAATAGATATTTATTGATCATTTATTCATATTCTGGTCATGAATAAATAAATGTTCACCATGAAAAATTATACAATTAATATTAAAGCTAGTTTTAGTATTTTGTAAATTACAATGAAATATTACTGCTGACCCCATTTTAACACAAAGATTTTAAATGCTTATTTTGAAGCCATCTGATGGAAATAAACTTTTGTCTTTTATAACTTTATGGTCCAGGAAAAAAGGTAGAAATCAGATATTTTTCATTTTTAGACAAATATTGTGTGAAGGCAGTAGTTTCAATGCAGGCAAAATAGAGTAAGACATTAATTACATTTGAAATCTTTTAATTTGGCTCTGTGAAATCACTTGTCAAGTTTCCCAAAGGTAGAGGAGAGCTTACAATTCCAAATGGATTTCTGGGTTGACAATATGAGGATGTGATATCTCAAAATTGCCAGTAGGTGGTGATGTTTCACATGGCAGTTAAGGCTTTTGGTTTTGGATTGCGGACATACACATTAATCTCAAAATGAATTAGAATAATTTTTGAATGATTGATTGAATTTTTAGCATCAGACAAGGAAGAAAAGGGGAAAATAGGTTACCCCACCTGCAAAAAAAAGTAAGAGGGAGAGAGATAATCTTCACAATTTTTACAACTACTGTTATTAGCATAGGGAAGAGGAAATATACAAAAACAACAGCTAATTCCATGGGGATTATTTGCCTTGGTGTGGCCTGGATAATTCCAGTTTTGAAAGACTATGCAGGATAGACACATACTGCAGGGAAAATTCAACTATAAAAGATAGTTTTTGCTACAGGGTCAATAATTGCTTGAATAGATAGCTCTAAGATGAATTGGGAAGTGCTGGTTTAGCTTTGTGAATTACTGCATATGAAATACAAATATGCTTGCAAATTACTCCATTTAAAAACAACTCACAAAGTAATTCTTAATACTTTGATAGGTATAACTTGACAAACTGCTGAGCTGTCTTAATATTTCAATTGAATTTAATAAACACTTATTGGGGATCTACCATGTACCAGGCAGTCTGCCAAGCCCTGGGAATCTACAAATTAATAAAACAGAATCCTTCCTATGAGGTTAGCCTTTAGCCCAGCTGTTTTCAGGCCTTTTGGTTACCCTGCTTCTCATCCCTCCATCACAACTAAGGGTCTTGCTGTGCAGACCATGGTGCAAGGAGAGGTATTGCTACGCCCCCTAAATCTGAGGTCCCTTCTGTAGAGGGCCCTGTTCCTCTCTAGGCTAGAGGCTTTGTGTGGATTAGTCTAGAGACTACAAGGGAGTAAACATTATCCACCCTCTGGTTCTCTCACCTTTTAACACAGACTGAAGAAGCAGGTCACTTCACATGTTTACCAAAATCTAGTGATAGATTAAAAAAGACGATCACTTATCATACCTGAACTTTATCATCATGTCTTTTCCAGGATGCCTACAGAAGGTTCAAGGGCACAGTGGATGGGTCACTTCATGTTCTAAAAGGCTCTACAATGCCAGCTTGGGCACCAAGATGATAACAGGACTCCACCCGATTTACTCTGCTCCTCATCCAGAAACATTCAGGATGGAGAAAGTTGCCTATTGCAGCAGCAGAAAGAGATCCAATTACTTTTGAGAGAGTCAAAGCTTTTATAAGAAATGAGCAGCAAAAGTTTGAAGTGGGGTTACAGAACAAGGATGACTTTGGAAACACGCAGTCCTGGTTCAGGTCCTCATTCCATATCAGCTCTATGATCGGTGACAATTTTTTGAGTTACCCTAAGCCTTGATTTTCTGTCTTAATAACAAGAATTATAATTCCGAGTTCACAGGGTTGTTGCAATGCTTAAAATAGGGTAAGGTACGGAAAAGCCATAATAATTCCTGGTATGTTAGGCATCCTAAAAATGCTAGGATTGGCCTTTCTTTCTAGGGAGAGGTCGCTTAGCAGTCACATGGTCAGCAAGCCACATATAAGGATGTTTGGTATCAACAGTATGTCATCAGCGCTGACCCATCATCTCCTCCTGGCTGGCTGCTAATGCTCCTCATTTTGATGGCAATATCAATAGGCAATTTCATGGCAAAGTCAATTAGCAGATGAGCTCCAGGGCTAATTTTGAAAGTGTTCATAGGCAAATCCCAAGTTGAGAGTGCACATTTATGTTTCTCTCATGCTTTCTTGTAACTGGTGTGCTGGAAAGCTGGCCAGCTATAAGAAACTGATAGAAGGACAGATTATGTCTGTGCATCTCAGAGCCTTCTCCTGTTTGCTGTGCATCTCAGCCTGCTGACTTCAGTGAGGAACAGTTTCTCTTCACATGCCATGGACAATATGGCAGACTGAATGCTTTTGTTGCTGATGAAAATATTATGGCCCCAGTTCCCTGTAATCAATTTACTGCTTTATGGACCCAAAGTCCTCCAGAGAATTTAATAAATTCACATAATGTTTCTAAGTGCTGCATTGTGCATTTGGAGCACTGATTTAGCTGACAAATGTGAAAAATTCGTGTAGCTAGACAACTCCCTAGTGATTAGACATGTGTAGAAGCTAGAGAGAGCACGGTGCTTTGGAGAAGGTCAGCATTAACATGAGCGGAAACTCTTTTCTTGTGATTGGCTCCTTGTCTCTCAGCTCTGGCTGATAATACTGTCCAACCAAACATTTGGGGATTTTTATCCTTTTCTATGGGGGTTGCACTTTTGGTTATTTAACTTGAAGTTTCTTATCTGGGCAGAGTAAAGAACAACAAAGTTAAGTTGATGGGCTGTGACTAGGACATCACCCAGTGGGTTTAGGTAATGAAATGGCCACTGAATTATGGACAGCTGACCCTGAGGATGTCAGAGGTTCTGAAGGGCATATTTTTATGGGCTCTCTTGTTTAAAAATGGTTCTATTGAATCTTTCTGTACCTCTTTCTTGTCCATTCCAATTTTATTCCAAACTTAAATAAATTTATCAAAAATAATTGATGTTAAGCCATTTTTATGATTCAAAATTAGCTATCTTTGCTAACTATAGGCAAACTATAAGTGTTTTGTATAGTTATAATCAACTAATTACTTTGTCCAAAAACATAATTTTGTATTTGATTTTTCCTCTTTACTGTTATTTCACACAAACAATAATGCTATTTTTTATCCATCAGGATGGACCAATAGGCTTTTCATACTGAATTTGAAGTCTTTAAATTAAAGTGGACAGATGCTATGTTACTTCAAAGACAAGTATTGTACAGAATTACTGTAGGTTTTACTGCTGATTTTAATTTGAATTTTGAGTCTCAGCTTGAGCTAAGATTTTGGGGGTTAGCCTGAGTTCTCAACTGCTATAACAGCTATAAGAAAATCAGGAAAGAGTGTAAGAGCTCTGAGATTTTGTAAAAACTGGTGTGGAAAACAAAGCAACACCTGTCCTACCTCCCCACCCTGGGGACACACGACCCAGCTTTTCCTTTAATCTGGTGGCTGTTGAGTAACTGTGGAATCGCTCCTGAAGTGCTCACAGCTTTCCAGGCTGCCTCCATAGCTTGGATCTGGTGGTACAGACACCCAGATTACTCATTGATTAAGAGCAAAAACCATTTCTTGTATGTGGATGTTGTCAGCAATTCTATTTGACAGGTAAACTTCCCACCACTGACAAAGCAGCTCAAGTGTTAGAGAATCAAAACACTGTCAAGCACTGACCACAAAGGATAGGAGAGGAATGAATAATCTTAGTCAGTGAATTTGGGGTTCACAATTATGGTTCCAGGTGAATTTGGTGGTTAACTTGAGAGATGAATATTGCTAATGTAATAGTGGGGTCAAGTTAATTAGGAAGGGGATGAGAAGTTAGATAAATTCTAAGTATCCCCTTTGAAATGTAATTTTTAATCTCCTCAATGAGCTTCCCTTCACCTGCCATCATTTATTCAGTGTAGAGAAGACAAATTACTTGCTTAAACTCAAAAAGTTAGCTTGAGTTTGAGACAGGATAAAAATCCAGCTCCTAAGTTGCTACCCAAGTTCTTTCCACCCAACTGGCTCTTTCCAACTGTTTTGAGTTTGAGGACTCTGTTTTTATGTACATTTCAGTGGCATTAACCATATCTTTAATGTTGTGCAACCATCACCACTATCCATCCCCAGAACTCTTTTCATCCTCTAAAATAGAAACCATATCCATTAAATAGTAACTCCCTAACCCCTGTTCCCTCAGTCCTTAGTTACTACTATTCTATTTTTTGTCCCTATGAATTTGACCACTCAGAATGGTCAAAGTATCTCATATATGGGAGCTCATACATTATTTCTATTTTTATCACTGGTTTACTTTACTTAACATAATGTCTTCAAGGTTTATTCATGTTATAGCCTCTGTCAGAATTTCCTTCCTTTTAAGATTACACATATCCCACTGTGTATATGACACATATTGCTTATCCATTGATCCACTAATATACACTTGAGTTGCTTACAGGAGCTATTTTCTAGTATCGATTGATTGGGAAAAGCCAAAATAGTCATAGACTCTTTGCAGTGACTTGATAGCCCCACGGTGCTTGTATTAGAATTCAGTGCATGAGAGATTTTAATTTTTTAAGGCTTTTACATGACGTCTGTCCTGGATGACAGCTCAAAACAATGATATTATAAACAATATAATGTTACTTATGAAGTTTCCTACCCCCCAGGACTTAACAGTGGATGATGAAGGTTCTTGCTAATTAGCTTTCTAGGGAAAATGGGAGATGGTACAAAATGCTAAATCTAACTGTATTGTATTCCCATCATTCATCCTAAAATGGTAGAAGAGAAATGTCTATACTGAGCAGTCAAGATTGATTGTATATTATTGCTTAAATGATAAACCAATGAGACCAACCTACTTGTGAGGTGATTTTATTTTTGCCACCATTTTGTTGCTGTCATTCCTGATACGTGCATCTCCAAACTTGTCAGGTCAAATTTGCCGTCAATTGAAATACATAAAACATTTACATCCCTATGTATACTTTTTTTTTCATTTCTAAAATGAACATCATAAAAAAGACAGAAATGTGACCTGAAAAGGGAGGATACAGACTCAAAATATTGTACAGCAGCTTCATCTTTTTATTAGATTTTCTGCGTTTTTTTCCCTCTCTAGTTGCTGGATAAAATCCATACAAATGAAATACTGGCTCACTCAGTAAATAATAATGAAAAAGGTAAATTCATTTTACAGAGAAGCCAGTACATGTAAGACATCATCTTGAATGACTGTGATTTTCTTGAACTGATCACCAGGCTATTATAGTCTCTCAAAAATAATATCTGGCTTTTAGGCTTTCCAATTGTGTCTGTGACCTCTCCTTAACCCTTTGGTTCTTAAGAAAAATTGATTTTTAAAAAACATGTGCACAGCATGCCACCCAAATCACACAGGTAGAGTTTAGTTCACATTACACAGGTGGCATAGGAGGTGGCAGTATGCCCTGCGTTCTCACTTCTTCCTGTGATCATTTCAAGCCTCCTGTTGTGTCTTTCAATGGTTATCACATTAACTATGAAATTATGAAATTCCTGAAAAGAAAAAGGAAAAGAAAGATCCTTATGACTAAAATCTTGTTTTAAAGCTAATATTGTAGCTAATCATGTCTCTACACCTGTCCTGTTAGATTCTGTTTTATGTTTTTATAATAGAAAATCTGGAATTGTTTATATGATAATTAATCCTCTCTTTTCCTCAAAGTGTTCACTCAGGTTGGTGGGGAGGACTGACCTGGAGGTAAGTGTGGATATGCCAGAAGGACATGGTTGGGTGATCAAATGTCCAAGTTTGCCCCAGACTGAGTTAGTTTCAAGGATATAAGACTTTTGTGTCTACACTGGAAAGTATCTGGGAAACCATGGAGAGTGGCCAGTGTAGAGAATGGATTTTCTTTTGACTTTGTTTTTGTATGAGAGCAAGTAAGCACTTCCTATGTAAAAAGGACCTCCAAGGACAAATTACCAAGAACAAATTCCTGCATCAATGAGCTTTCTACCTGGAATAGTCAGTGAGTCCTGTCTCCTGACAGCTCAAGCCACGTGCTAAAGGAGCACTTACCCAGACTATGAAATACAAGGAAGGAAAGGTCATCTCAAAATGGAGGTCACTTGTGCTCAGACATCCCCTGTCTAATTAAAAGTAATATAACAAGCCATTCAGAACTACCACACAAATAATTCAGTGTTCACTGTGTATCTAACAAGATAAAAATATGCAAGTAAGCTCTTGAGTCAGAAAGAATGTGACTTCAGGGCCTCCCTGTGGCGCAGCGTTTGGGCGCTGTGCTGTGGAGCTGTTGGCAGCTGCAATTCGAGGCCCTGCGGGGGGTGGGGGGGAAGGGGGAGACTCATGGTGCCTCTCCTGCCTCGCCCGCTGCTCCCCTCAGCAGTGTATTTCTGATCTGCCTGTTCTGCTCCCCACTCTGTCTCTGGTGAACCCTCTCGCCACCCCACGCCTCTGGCCTGCACCCCAGCTTGTATGTATAAATAAATGAAACTTTAAAAAAAAAAGAAAGAATGTGACTTCAACCCAAGGTGAGTCTCAGGCTCTCTATACAAAAATTTATTGAAGTCTTTGAAGATGGAAATACGTTGGGATCTTCTACATATTTATCTCCAAATTTAAGAGTAGCAGCCTGAAGAAACACACCTGTCAAATCTGAGAAACTCCTCCAGTTGAAGGGCTTTGAAAGTGAGGGAAGGGAACAGGGAACTTGGCCAGATAGCATCCTTCCTGCCAGGCTGGTAGTTGAGGTCTTCTGACAGGGGCTTTTGAGAATCAAGCTGTGTGGTGTTCTGGTGTTATCTCATGCTGGACACAAAATGTTGTTACTAACAGAGGAAGAAAACATGTGCTGATGTCTAGTCTGGTTTCTGTCATAAAGCAGCCAGCAAGTAAATGTTAAGGGCATAGTCAGATAGTCCTTTATAGGATCACTTTTTCTACTCCTTTCTAGCTGTGCAACCTGAGGCGCTATGTAATCCCTGCAAACTGATTCTTATTTGCAAACAGGGCACAATTCCTTTACTATAGTTTAGTCATTAAATGAAGTGAGATCGTAATTTAAGTAGTTATTGATATAGGGCTAGTATCCAATAAATAGTAACTATGAATATTATAGTTCTAATAACAGGATAGCCACTTTTCTCATTGGTTGTGTGAAATAATACATGGTAGTTATTGCTCTAGTCAGTTTATGCAATCATTTTCCTCCTGAACCAACACTGGGTTTTCATTGATAATTACAGTAATTATGACAACCTTTTTCTAGCTGATATGCAAATTTATTTATTTTAAAGATTTATTATTTATTTATTTATGCATATAAGAACTGGGATGTAGGCCAGAGGTGTGAGGGGTGAGAGGATTCAGAGAAAGTGGGGTGCAGCACAGGTGGATCTGTAACTGGTGGCTGAAGCTAAAGACTGTTAAAGGCGGTGCCCTCTGGAGGGTGTTGCTGGTGAGGATAGACAGCCCCAGGGAAAATGCTAAAACGTATCAAGTTTGGGGGGGAGAGAAATATAAAGGACTGCTGAAGCAGCCTCCAGCTTTCAGAGTTCTGGATTCAGTGTTTCAGAGGTCAGGTATTTTGGCCCCCACCATGCCAATCTTCCTGAAGGCTGTTGTGGGCCTCTGAAGCCTCAAGCAGCCAACCTCGGACAGGGAAAGTTCAGAGGCTTTGCAGAAGCTGCACAACTGAAACTGCTCTGGGTTTTGCTGCTGTTACAGCCTGGCAGGGAAGGCGAGGAAGACCTGGAGCCGGTTGCCTGGCTGAGCTGTGAGTGTGGCCATTTGTTGGGTCATTCAGACGCTGCAACTGCTGTTTTGAGTGTTGCGTGGGGCATCTCGGCAGCTCCGGGAGCATCTCCTGTTGTGTC
>PVIJ01003569.1:120315-132572 GCA_004024925.1 Scalopus aquaticus
CACTAGGACTTGCTGAATTCCATTGCCTTTATAAGCTGACCCAGTTCTGTACTCGGGGTCCTCATTTTGCCCACAGGACCGCTGTGTCGGTATACCGGGCTGATTTGGACCCTAGCTCGAGCTAGCAATAAATCACCGCTTTGCTGATTGCATCGAATTATGCCTCAGTCGTATTGGACCCGTAACATACTTTTAACATGTCCGTGAGTTGGAACCCGGCATATAGTCTGGCTGCCGCGTTCTCCGTGCCGGAAGACGCCATCTTGGGCCGTTGCTGCCCTGTATCCACTGAGCAGAGCAGCGTGTGAGATAGGAGGGGTCTGCTGCACCATGTGGGTTAGCTCCCTGGCGAGGGGTTGGACTCATGCTGCAGTGGCTGGTGATAGCTTCATAGCACTGAGACTTTAACCACTGTGCCACCAGGGAGGCCCTGATATACAAATTTAAAGCATAAAGTATCCATTTGATAAATTTTTTAGGATTAAAATTTCACATACATTTAAAAAGGCTGATCCAGGATTTCTTCAGAGGTAGAAAGTTTCTTCCTGGGAGAGAAGCTGGGTTTCCTTTGGGATCTAGTTTATCCTCTCCTCCCTGTGCCATGTGGTCTCCTGGGCTGAGGACCAGGGTGGGAAGAAGGGCCTGCCCACTCCAAGTGGGAGCTTGAAAGTGTGACGGACAAAGGCAGCCGCTGACTGTAAACACACTTGTCCACACAAACCCACACCACCCAATTTGTTTTGCTCTTTTCTCTGTGCGGGCATTTCACTGACTTTCTGCACTGGGTAAATTCACCTTGGTGTCAAGGATTAATCCCCCTCAAGTGCTCTGGCAGAGATGAGAGCAGGAAGCAGACACAGCGTAGGCGAGGTTTGTGCTCAAGGAGAGAGACACACGTTTGAAGTACCTGCTCTGGGCAGCAAAGCAAATTTATGTCTTGTTCTCCTTACTGTGAAGCTGGAAACGATACACAGCCACAGTAAATGTCCTCTGTTCCCTCTCGGGTGAATTCTACTGCTACTGTGATTTTTTTTTTTTTTTTTTTTTTTTGGCTCTGAAGGGAACTAGAAATTGTTCAGTCTTTCTAAGATTAGAGCTACAAACTAGATTGAATTAGATTAGTCTCTGCTTAGAAGGCAAATATTTATGCTCACGGTCTACCAGGAAACAACACTGAGCAGTTAACAGTAAATCCTGAGACTGGCAAGCCATGTGAGCAGCGCTGTGTCAGTGGCTGGGTTCAGGGGTCTGAAGGCAGTTGATTTGCATAAAGTACTGAGAAAGCGCATGTGGGAGGATCACCCTAAGTGAGTTAGGACCAAGAATTCATGAACCCAATACCTACACAAGCCCAGAGTAAGGTTTTAGAAGGTATAGAATATTATGGGGACATTTTACCTCAGACCCATGGATGAAAAATGGCTAAAAAACAAAAAACAGGGGCCTCCCTGGTGGCGCAGCGGTTGAGCGCTGCACTGTGGAGCTGTCGGCAGCAGCAATGCGAGTTCGACGCCCAGCCGGGGAGAGTCCCACATGGTGCGGCAGACCTCTCCTGCCTCGCCCGCTGCTCCCCTCAGCAGTGTATTTCTGATCTGCCTGTTCTGCTCCCCACTCTGTCTCTGGTGAATCCTCTCGCCGCCCCACGTGTCTGGCCTATACCCCAGCTTGTATGTATAAATAAAAAAAAATCTTAAAAAAAAAAAAGAAAAAAAAACAAAAAACAAAAAACAACCCAAAGGAAGAAGATGACAGGGTGATGATACTAAAATTCTTATACGAGGTTAGTAAGCAGACTGCTTCCGAAGTATGGGAGGGCAGAGTGCCTCAGGCAGAGGAGACCTGACTACTCACTGTGTGTGTTGAGATTGGAATCTGTGGGAGGGCAGAGTGCCTCAGGTAGAGGAGACCTGACTACTCACTGTGTATGTTGAGATTGGAATCTGTAAAGAAAACAGTTTTGACATGTAGCAAAATTGGAATGTAAATCTGTAGAGTGGATGTTGCAAGTTGTATTCTCTGGGATGTGGACCTCAATCAGAGACTGGCAAGCAAGGAGTTTATTAGAGTTTGTTTATAGGATTATAACACCTGCTGAGCAGGGATTGGGCAGAAGAGAAGTTGGGCTGTCATGTGGCTGACCCCCTGGGCACTCTGCAGTTGGAATTGCCCTTTGGAATTATCGATATTTCAGACTGGGTTTAAATGGGGACAGAGGATGGGTTTAAATGTCCCTCAATTAAGCAGTCATTGAAAATGGGTTGACCTTGGGAGAGGATAACACTTTTGGTAAGGTAGCTGCATTCAGCCAGCTGAGGGCACTAGCCAAAGGTCTAAGGCTGAGGATTGTGGAAAGGCAGCATGGCCAACAGTTGGTGGAATAATCCTTCATTTCTGAAGTTGGGATTTGGGTGGCACAGCCCAGTCCGTTACTTCTTTTTTTTTTTTAAAGATATATTTATTTATGCATACAAACTGGGGGGTAGGGCAGAGATGTGGGGTGGTGAGAGGATTCACCAGAGACAGAGTGGGGAGCAGAACAGGCAGATCTACTGAAGTACACTGCTGAGGGGAGCAGTGGGCGAGACAGGAGAGGCCTGCAGCATCATGTGGAATCACCCTGTCCCGGTATTGAACCCGTGCTGCAGTGACTCTGGATACTTCATGGTGCTGCGCTTAACCCGTTGTGCCACCAGGGAGGCCCATGAGGAACTTGGTTTTTAAGAGACTGTTGGACTGTGCTGAAGTCCTGAATTGGGAAGGTAAAAATCAGTATGAACTGTCAAGAGAGATTATAGTAACTCTGGGATTTGGGAGTCAGGAATCAACTTGCACCTTTAAGGCAAACTTTAAAACAAGTCCAAGGAAAGGGAATGAGTTACAATCTCTTCCTGTGGTCTTCCTTTTCCGAGAAGTGTACCCTAAGTTTTCATTCTCCCCTGAATACACTGTCTCTAACATGCAGTGGTGCAATAAGATCAGTGAAGTAATGACTATGAGGATCACATATTGAATATCACTGTGCACTAGCCCTTTGCTGAGAGCTCTGTTTATAACTGTATAGTTAGTTCTTAGAATAATCCCTATGAGTTAAGCAGTTTTATGACACTTGCTTTAAAGTGAGGAAATGGGCTCAGGGATTTGAAATAATATCCAAGGGTATAAGAGGATAAGCAGTAGTGCTGGGTTATAAGCTTAGGCATGAAAAGCAAAAAGGGGGCCTCCCTGGTGGTGCAGTGGTTAAGCTCTGCGCTTTGGAGCTGTCGGCAGCTGCAGCATGAGTTCGATGCCCGGCCAGGGAAATTCCCACATGGCACAGACCTCTCCTCCTGTGTCCATTGTGTATTTCCATAGATCTGCCTATTCTGCTCCCCACTCTGTCTCTGGTGAACCCTCTCACCACCCCATGCTTCTGGCCTGTACCCCAGCTTGTATGCATAAATAAATAAATCTTTAAAAAAAAAAGAAAAGAAAAGCAAAAAGGAAAAGGTCAGAGCAAAGCAAGGTGTTCCTTAAAGACCTGCTCCCTGAAGATTTGGGAGCTGGTCACGTGAGGTCTCCCAAGCAATGGCACAGGGCAGGGCCATTGTAAGTGTGCTGGAGAACTGTCTTATCTGTCTGCAGCTCTGATTCCTGAGTCAGCCCAGGGAAGGCAGGACCTTTTCCAGGTGCACTCTCTATTCCGTGGGGGATTGAAAGAATACACTAGAAGGAAGATTGTATTTGGAATTAAACAGACAAGAACTCCTAGACAATTTACTTAGTGCTCCAGGAAATGATATTTCAGGGGTGATATGAAGGTTGGAAATAATCATGGATCGAGTATATATTCTTGCACAGCATAAACTCTCAAGAAGTAGGAGTGACTATTATTATTGCCATTATCATCATGAGTTTGTCTCACATGCCGGAAGGTGGTGGTTGATTTAAAAATCATACAAAAGAACTACAAGCCTCCTTCTCTCAGTCAGTTTTGGAAGGTTTGGCTGCATCATCGCTACTATTCTCCTTAAACCTAAGTGTGGAATCCTAGATTTAGATTTTCTTAGCTGCATAGTGTTTTAACAAAATAGCTTTGAATAAAAATTAAAATGGAGTTTCTTGATTCCAACCTGCCCCACCCAGCCCCCTTGCAGTGTTTTCAAGGCACGTCTTGCTTTTATTACTCTCGCATTAACAGATCTACTTCAAGGAGCTTACCATGACCCAGGAAATGGAGGCGGACTAAAAATGGAGGAGGAGAGAGGACAGAGAAACATAAAAGGAATTTTATGTGCTTTTTTAGGAGTCGTTAAAGTAGTGAAAAAGAAAAAATACTTTAAAATACCACACAAAGCAGTGTTTAGATAAGACTTGGAGAATGCTGGGCATTTTCTATAGACCCAGGGGAGAAACAGAGGCTACTCAGTTGGACTGAGTTAACTGGATGAGACCCTCCTTCTAAGTATCTCTTCTTTGTTTAGGGAGAATTGAAGAACTTAGGCAAGGACAGAAACTTCTCCTGCAGGATGTTCACTGCTTCCAAGCCAAATAATCTGCATTCTATCAGCAATGGTAATAGAACTTTTTGAAGCACACAGGGATTTGATTGACCCCTAGTTCCCATAGAAAGGTGACAGAAGGCTTTCTCTGGGCATAGTGAGAAATACCTGTCTGACATTTTGGGGGAGACTGACCCTACACATTAAAGAATGAGTAATTGCTAAATAGATCATATCTTGGTGAAACATTGAAAAGTATAATAGGGCTTTTCTGGTTTGAAAAAAGGTATCTTTAACAATTGAACAATTGAGGCATTTTTTTTTTTATCAGAATGCTTAAGGAAACAGTCCATGGGTATCAGAAAATTCTCTCCTTACCTCTCAAGACCAGACTCCATGCTGAATAGAATTCATATTGTGATTACAATTTGGGTTTTTCACTCCCTGGATGATGTAGCTGTGGACACAAGGAAAGAACACTCTCTCCTGGTAGGGTGCTTACTCTGGTCTTCTCTCCAATACTTAACATGCTTCTCATGATCTCCTAGATTTCATAATTCAGCCCAGAATGACCATTTCCTCAGCATTTCTTATCCCTCCTGAACCCTGATCAATGCTGTCCATCTTGACATCTGCAAAGAGTAATGGGCAAAGCAAAATTTTCCTCTGTAGATAAACTGCAAATTATTTTCCTCATGAGCTAGCAGGGAATGACTCAGTACTGCTTTCTACGTCAGACATTTCCAAACTGCAGTATTATTATTAAGCCAACTACTTTTCTTTTGTATGGGACTTCTGATAAGAACAAACACTTAAGTTTCAAGCAGTCTGTTCTTATGGTGTTTAATTTGTGTGTCTGAAGAAATGCTATAAATGACTAGGCACAAAGACCAAGGATTATTTTATTATTATTAATTTTTAGAAGATTTATTTATTTATGCATACAAGCTGGGGTGTAGGCCAAAGATGTGTCGGTAGTGGTGAGAGAGTTCACCAGAGACAGAGTGGGGAGCAGAACAGGCAGATCTACTGAAGTACACTGCTGAGGGGAGCAGTGGGTGAGACAGGAGAGGTCTGCTGAACCATGTGGGAAGCTCCCTGGCCTGGGATGAAACTAGTGCTGCAGTGGCTCTGGATAGCTTCATAGTGCTGCACTTAACCCGTTGCATCACCAGGGAGTCCCGGATTATTTTATTATTTAACCATTCCAAAATTATTTTTTGTACTTGTTGGATGCCAGACACAGTTTCAGTTTCTGGAAATACAGTAGAGAACAAGACAAACAAGATCCGTACCTTCCACAGAACTTACATTTTAGTAAGGAGACATATTACAAAAACACATACATGTATAATGAATATATTATCAGGTTGTGATCATTGGAACTAAGGAAAATAAAGTAGGTTAATATGAATGTAATGAGGGTTGAGAGCTGACATTTAAGCAAATGAAGAAGTAAAGGCAGAGTTTTCCAGGAAGGGGATAGCAAATGCAGAGTCTCTAGTGCCTAAATGAGCAGGAGGCAGGTGGTCAGGGATCAGATGATGGAAGGTCTTAGGGGCCACAATAAGGAATTTGGATTTTATTTTGGGTGTGAAGGGAAGCCAATAGAATGCTAAGAGCAAAAGGTCAACATGATCTAATTTATAGTTTGGAAAGTTTTCTCTGATGCTCTGTGGAGAAGAGACTGTAGATGAGGGAAGGTGGAAACTTTTGCTATTGCAGTTTTTCAGTGGTTTGAACTCATGTATTGGCAGTGAGAGTATTGAGAAATAGCTGCAGAACTACCCTAAATAAAATATAGGGTTATATTATGAATGGGAACATTCTAGTTCTTATTCCTACTGTACTATGACCATTATAGGAAGAAATAGGCTTACATGGAAAAATTTAGTCTAAGAATAGAAAAAGGCATGACAAGGACAGATTTTGTAATGGGTATCTGGAGATGATGTGGAATTTTTCTTTTAGATATTTTAGAGAAGGGAATTGTTAAACTTTTACAGGAAGGAAATACTCCAAATAAACGTGACCATCTATTCGTCTGTGTTGAAAATACCCCAAAATAACAGTTTTTCTTAAGAAGCTTTCTGCTTGCCTGGGATCCTTCCTTTCAGCTCTTTCTTCACTAATTACTTAAACAAGAAATTAGATTATTTAAGGTGTTTTACCATGAATTTGTCAAGGGCAAGTGGAAAGAATAAGTTCACATATATCTGAAAAAGTTGGGAAGATGGAAAAAGTATAACTGATATATCAAAGAATCATATAAGCTTCTAAAATATAAAAAATTTTTAGAGAGGCTTCAAGGACAAATAACTGTAGAAGGGTTTATAGTAGTAAGGTCAGAACTACTAAAGCAGGAAATGAGATGCAACTTCCAAAATCGAAATAGAACATTCTTTTTTTACTTTATCAGGAGCTAGAAAAGACTAAAGCAGTGTTGTCCTTTAATTAGATAGGAGAGAAAGAGACTCAAAGATGACATCAAAAGGTCATGGGTCACTCTATGTCTTTTTAAAAAATCTTTCTGCATGCTCAAGTGAATGGGGTTCTGGAAAAAGGTAATGCATACTTTAGGAGAATGACAATGAAAAAGGAGGACTTGGAGGAAGATAATTTAAATAAGTAATATCTGTATCTAAAATGAGCAGACACTGGTGATTTGCATCCAAGGGTACTAAAAGAATTGGCTGAAGTATTGTGGACCATAAATTGAATATGGTCAGCAATTTGTAATGCTATTATTTAAAAAAGGGGAACACGATTGAGAGATGTATTAACAAGAGTGTGACAGGAAAAGGGCAAGGATACACTTGGCATTGATCAACCATTATTTAGACTATAATTACCAATTTTGGTCACTGTGTATTAAAAGATGAGCAGATTCAAGGAAGAAAATCACAAAATGATGAATAGAATGGGAAAAAAAATCAGTGAGAAGGAACAATCGTGGGGTAAAAGGTTAAATTCTCCACTTCCATGTTATTTCAGTTAGAAACACCAGCTTCCAGATCACACTGAGTGGGAACACCCAATTTCCAATTTTTCCATTTTATGGTATTGCAATTTTAGAAGTCATATCTTAAGTTCATGGAAATGGGGCCTTTGCTTTAAAAAAGAGAGCTAATGCATAAGGATTATTGCACAAGCCATTCTGGCTGATTTGTTCTTCATATTTTCTAGAGAGGAGAACAAGGGGGTTGGTACATACTGGTATTGAGAGCGTTAAACCAAAAAAAGGGCTAAATTAACCCTGATTAGTGTCAGATCAGAGGGCTTGTTTCCCCCAGAATTTCTCAGCCTAATAATGCAGGGTCCATTTTCCTGTTTTGCCATGTAACCCTCTGTTCCTTGATTCTGTAGAGGAGCATCCTTCTGTTAAGTTAGTAATAATGACTATGAAATAAGCATTGAGTGCTTATTTCAGTGGGTATTCTGGTGTGATGCTGAAATTGCTTAATTGCAGGTTTTGTTTCTTTTCCCTTCCAGTGCTCTTTTTGTCTCTTTTTCCCATGACCATACCCCAGATCATCTCTTTCCCATATGCCCAGGGCATTTATATGGTCTTCTCTGGCAGTTCAGCCCCTCTTCCTAGCTCGCTTTCATAGTTTTTCTTGGATCCTTTCTCTGTGACAGCCCTTCATGTTGTCATTGCCAGGAGGAGAGGAAATTTCCCCTTCCTCATTAGGGTCCTTCTCTGGCTGTTCTAGCAATCAAATTAACGTCACACAGATTAGTAAGAGAAAAAGATAAATTTAATTATGTAAGTACAGGGAATCTACATAGAAATAAGCATTCCAATGAGGTCAGTGAGGAGATAGGGATATTTTACATATATGCATATATATTTATATGGGTAGTATATGTTCTGAGCTTAGGAATTGGGTAGGAGTTTGGGCTTTCAAGGAGAGAATGCTGTCTCACCCCTCTCTGAAGAAGGGTGGCTGGTATGTCAAAAACCAGATGCTTTGTAATTACATTTGCCCTACAACACAGACAAGGTTCTCCAATAGAAAAGTTATTTTAGGTAAAAATCTTAATTCTGGGTTATATCCCCAATTTTCATTCTTTGAGGCAGTTAAGAGCGGTAAATTTTCTCTCGAGCTTGGAGGGCTTCTAGTGACTTCAAATCAGAGTCGTCTACATGCCAAAGGGACATGTCTTGGCGAGGCCTGTCTTGAACATCTTGAGGAGGCCTATCCTTCAGCATCTTACAGTTCTCCACATACATGTCAAAACTTATATTTCCTCTGTTCCATTACCCTGGGTCTTTGATTTGGCTTTTCAGATTGATAGTGATTATGTCTGATAAGTCTTTCTATCAGAGGGGCTATTGGTGATTTTTCAGTGTCTCTTAATGAGTGAACTTTATGGGACTATTGGCACAAGGAAGAACATTTTAGGTGGCGTATGGGAATAGAAAACATTGAATCATGGATAATGAAAATTATTCCCTTCTCAAACCTTTCTGGCTCAGTCAAGGAAAGGTTTTGTTTTGGTGCTGTGTTTTTAATTCTCTAACAATTGTTATCTCCCTTTGGAGCAAAGCAAGTATGGGCTTTCGATTTAAAGCCTTGGGGGCTAGAATGAGTTCTCGGACTTAAAAAATTTTATTGAAGTATAATATATATACACTAGAAAAGGAATAAATAAAAAATGTACACCTTGATTAATTTTATGAGTTAGAACTTAAAATTGCTTTTTAAAATTCCCCATGCACTTATTTACACAGTTCCCTTTTATTTATGTCAGTGATACTGGTTTTCTAAGGCAGTGAAAAATGTTTTCATTTAAAAAGGAATTTGTTAAGCAAAAAAATGAGTCAACTTAAAGAGAAAATTATTACTTTATATTATAGATTCTAAAGATTCATGTTTCCCCCCAACATTTAAACCTTTCTGAAATCATGACACACAGAGCAGTTGGGGTCATACCATTACACCATCAGTCATGCAGTGCGATCTTAGCAGTGTAAACCTTCAGCTGACACCCATGGTCTAATCAAGAAAGAGCAGCATGAGAAAATTTTAGATTTAAAAATCTGGTAAATAAATTATACAGTAGGTGGTATTCTGATACAGAAAAAAATAGAGATACGGTGCAAAAATATCTGAAATTTTGGAGACAATAACTTAGTGATTTACCCTTTCCATCTGATGCCCTTGCCATTTAATTTTTATTTTTTCCTAATTTTAATTTTATTTATTTATGCATACAAGAACTAGGTTGTAGGCCAGAAGTGCGGGGATGAGAGGATTCACCAGAGACAGAATGGGGAGCAGAACAGGCAGATGTACTGAGATACGCTGCTAAGGGGAGCAACTGGCAAGACAGGAGCGGTTTGCTGCGCCATGTGGGTCAGCTTCCTGGCCGGGGATCAAACTCATGCTGCAGTGGCTTGATAGCACTGAAACTTAACCCCTGCACCAACAAGGAGGCACTGATGCCCTTGCCTTTTAATAGAGACTCTCTGTCCATTACATGTGGGTTTATTTCTGGGTTTTCATTTTATTCCATTAGTCTGTGTGTATGTTTTAGAATATTCAATGGGAAAAGGACAGTTTATTCAATAAATGGTGCTGGGAAAATGAACTGATACATGCAAAGGAATGAAACTAGACTACTACTTCACACCATGCACAAAAAACAGCTCAAAATGGATAAAAGAACTGAACATAAGACCCGAAACCATAAAATATATTGAAGAAAATATAGGCAAAACATTACATGACATATATCTCAGTAACATCTTTAAGGACTCATACCCAAAAGTAAAGAAAGTGAAGGAAAAGATAAACAGCTGGGACTACATCAAATTAAAAAGCTTCTGTACAGCAAAGAAGACATTAACCAAAACAAAAAGACACCCTACTGATTGGGAGAAAATTTTTGCACTCTATTCAACTGATAAGGGACTGATCACAAAGATCTGCAAAGAGCTCACATGACTCAACAAAAACAAAGTAAACAACCCAGTTAAAAAATGGGTAGAAGACCTAAAAAGACAGTTCTTCAAAGAGGAAATGCAAATGGCCAACAGGTATATAAAAAATGTTCAACATCACTTATAATCAGGGAAATGCAAATCAAAACCACAATGAGATACCACCTCATACCAGTGAGAATGGCACATACGAAAACAAAGGGCAACAACAAATGTTGGTGAGGATGAGGAGAAACAGGGGTTCCCTGACACTGCTGGTAGGAATGCAAGCTGGTCCATCCACTATGGAAAGCTGTTTGTGGAGGTTCCTCAAACTACTAAAAATGGAGATACTATATAATCCAGCAATTCTATTCGTAGGAATCTACCCAAAGAACACAAAAATATTAATTCAAAAGGATACCTACACCCCTATGTTTATTGCAGCAGTATTCACAATAGGTAAGATATGGAAACAACCCAAATGCCCAAAAATAGATGACTGGATCAAGAAGATGTGGTATATATACACAATGGAATACTATTCAGCAATCAAAAAAGATAAACTCATGCTATTTGCAGCAACATGAATGGAGCTGGAAGGGATCATGCTCAATGAAATAAGCCAGAAGGAAAAAGAAAAATATAGAATGGTTTCACTTATAGAAGGAATATAGGGGAACAAAATAAGGGACCAGGAAAAAAACAATAGTAATAAATAAAAAACCCCAAATTAGCAGGCAACTATAAATCAAAGACATTCTGCAAGGGAGGGGGAGGCAAAGGGATCAAAACAGGTGTGGAAGAGCACAAAGGACTATGGTGAAGGTGCACTGATGGACTGGTGGCAGAAATTTTATGGGGACTATATATATATAAATAAAAAAAATAGGTACTCTCTGGAGGCTCAAAGACTTCACCCCAAAGAGTGGTAACCTTGGTAGACACAGCCCTAGGCCTGGTTTTGGTGGGTGTCGGGGAACTCTGTGGAACATGTTGGCTTTATTTTACATCCCCTAAGTATTCTGTGCTTATCAACCCTGTGTCTGTCCCTGAGGCTTGCTTGGCCCTTTTTCATGTTATCCTTGATCATAAATTTCTGGATACTACATAATGAGGCCACAAGCTTTTGAATTATAAGGAAATCAGCTTTCAGATGCAGAATGTTGTTATACTAGCATATAGATCAATACCTGTGGACAGCAGATATTTGCCCTTAGACTTGCCCTTAGACTCCTGATGACCCCAACATGATGCCTTCTGCATAGGAGCCTCCAAATGCATATTTGTTAAAGGAATGAAGGAAGGAGACTTGCTGTTTGCTTCCCACTTGCAGACTCCCTGTGTGGCCGTGCTGTCTAGTCGGAGCAGCTAGAGGACAGCAGCAGCCCAGAGTTGGCTCCTCCAGCTTCCTTGGAAGGTCTGGAGACAATGGTTGCTCATTTGTATGGCTCACCATTTGCATACTCTAACGAGATGGGCTATAATTGGCCTTCATTGATTTTGTTTTCATTGAGCTAAAATAGAGTCAGAGCTTCTTAGGCTAGAAGAACTGATTGATTTGTGGTAGAATTCAGGAGTATTCAGTTGAAGAAATAATTAATTATGTTCTTATTTAGTAATCATCCGGGTTCAGCCTGTTTTTTAGGAGAATGTGCTCAGCAGAATTGCACTGTGCTAAAGCAGGGATGCTTTGAAATAGATATTTTAACTGGGCAAGTGACTATTGTGCACAATACGTGCCATTATTATTGTTTTAATTTCCATATCACTTTAATTTTTTTAAACATTTTTTAAAATATATATTTTTATTGTTATTTATGTCTTTTACATTTTGTATTCCCCTTAGGTAG